>VDFB02049812.1:0-58490 GCA_007258455.2 Sequoia sempervirens
GTATATATTCTTGTACTTGTAAATATTCTTTTATTGTTATGTCTATTAAAGAAAACAGAGTTTGAATAAAAAATGCTTCACTCTTTTTTGTAAGTGAGTATGTGAATTATTGTTTAAGGAAAAATCTTACAGTGTTTACATTTTTCAGTTTACTAGTTTCAAATCTTCATTTGCTATGTATATAAAATTGTATGTGCTCTTTATCTCTAATGACATAAAACAGTAATGTCATCAGAATCAGGGATTTCAATTTCAGCACCATCATTGTCCACACTTTTCATATCATGTTCACTTTTAAGTTCAATCATCAAAATTTAATTTTTATTTCTTGTCCCAGTTAATCTTGATTCCTTTCAGCATAACACAGTAGGTTGAATGTTAAATTTCAAACATTTTCTTTGCATTTTTTTGTATATATTATTTTCTCAGTGCATCATTATGTAACAACAATTTCACTTCTAAGATATACAGTAAAACTAAATGAAAGCACATGTTTGCTTTGTCAAGGGAAATGTATGGTGAATACCCTATGTCTTTTAGATAAGTGTGCAAGCGAAATAAGACATAACTAATTGAATCTGATTTTCTACTATACAATTGTTTTTTACGTGATTTTTACTTTTTGCATGTGGATTACCCTCAGAAAGAGACTACTTATCTTTTCTTAAATGAAGCCTTTACATTTCTTGTCTATGAAAGAAATTTACTGCTTGACAACAAGTTCGTGAACTTCATACAAATTAAGATTGGTGTAAAAGGCCATCCCTACAAATGTTGTTTGGTCTAGAATTATAATGGAAAATAAAAAAGATTGCTAGGAGAATAAAACAGGTTTTCAATTGTCCAAGTACAACATAATATTACTGAAGCATTTCAAAGTTTAGGCCATAAGAATCATCCTTTTTTAAACATGGATTGTAAATAATTATGAAAATTTAGAAGTCTTGGTCATTAACATTATTATCTGCTACAATTTCATCTAGTGTATCATTGTTAATGTTCATACGTTCTTTCAAGTATTTAATATTATCATCATCCTCATCTTGATCTGCATCATCTTCATCGTCATTGAAATTTGACTGTAGACCATCTATATTGTTACCAGATGTATTTGGATCATCATTTTCTATACCATCCATATTGTTGTCTTCCATAACATCATCTAACTCTAGATTGTTGTCTTCTTGTGCCTAAACATAACCATCTTCAACATCATCATGGATGTCAATTTCTTCGATGTTCTCTAATCCCTCTCTCTCATTTTGTTGGCCATCATTGTTTTGCACAGTATCCACTAATGCATTGTCAAATACATGCCTTAACCTTAGATCATAATGTATGACAAATATCCATTCTGGGTCCAAAATATCTTCATAGAAAAATACCTACACATGAACGACATACATATATTAGACGTATGTTATAACAATTTTATTGATTAATAAACACATGTATATATTTGCAATAAGCTATGAATTAATAGATTAATGATCACTACCACTTCTTGTTTGAGTTAAATAAATACCTGCTAACAATTAATTGGTAGAACATAAGGCTCCTTATCCTCCGGTAGGAACGATGATGAATCTATAGAAAACAATCCACTATGGGTATCATGTCTTCGTGTCCTCTCAAATGCTTCATACCATCTACACTTAAAAATACAACATTTAAAAGAGTGGTAATCCAACTCAATAACATATTGTAGATTCCCTTTAATTATATTCTTATCTTTTGAGCTTGATCAACTAGATTGCTTGAAGTCAACCATGATGCCACAATTGAAGGATCGTCTCTTTACGTCTACACTTTCTACACGATAATGTCGACCATATGCCCACATCGTTGGATATTTCCTCACCTGTGAAAGACCATTTATTTTAGTGAAAACAAATATAATGACGAATATTAAAATAGTTAATACTGTCAAAACTATAAGGAAACAACATTTTGTAAAATTCCAACTGTGTCTTTCTTTCACATCCTCTAGACATGTTGATTCCATCTTATGTTATGTTTGAATTTGTACTTGCATCTTCTATTTGATTTTGAATTTGTTTAGTAACCCATTCTAGTGTGCAATCTTTGCCCCATTCCCCAAGCAGATGAGTTGGAAGTGGAGTATTCCTTGGGTTTGATCTCTTAAACTATCTCCTTGCTTCTAACACTTCTCTCTTTTTATCATACAGATCAATCCATTTGTTCATAAAGTCCATGTGGTACATAATGAACTTGTCAAGTATAGAACTTTTGTCTACACCTATTACATGTCGACATGTTTATTTCAAACTCCAAATGTCATGTTGTTAATTTGACAAATAGATTACAGAGTAAATTAATGATTGCAAGAAAAACAACCACACTAATCGTGAATTTACTTACTAATTTCTACTTCAACACCATTAGATTATGGTTTTTCTCCATCAATAATATCTGATACTCGTTCTTCATCCCAAACTCACGGTCCATCTTCAAAATCCTTACCAAGGAATTCACAAAGGAAGAAAAATGCTTCATTCAATACATACCCTTCAGCCATGCAACCCTTTGGATGTGCCTTTTGTCATACATATCTTTTAAGAGTTTTCATATACCTCTCAAAGAAAAACATCCACCTCATTGATACGACACCTGCCAATTCAATCTCCTTCTCAAATACACATACAATTTCTGCAATTTCCTTCTTCCACTTTGGCACTTCAGATTCATGGATCTCCTTGGAGGTCACCCACCTAATATAAGAATAGTAAATTAGTATGAACCTTTAGTCATAAATTAAAATGCAATATAATATCTCTATGTCTCTCACACATGAACATTTCATATAACCACATACCTTGTAAATGCTAACAATCGACTTATGACATTCCTTAAGTCAACTGTAAGATAGGAATCCCCCCTAATTTCCAATGGCATGATATGCTATCAAACACATTTATGAAAAGGTCATTAGTAATTTTTTCTCACACAACAAAATATCAAAATAAGTTTAGTGGTTAATCAATGTTACTAATAAATGTTAAATGTTGATATATAATACCTTCATTAAATTATAAAAATCATGTGTTTTAAATCTTGTGATATGTCCATCAACTGTAAAAGCTTTAGCCAATGATGACCCATAGCCAGTAGGTGTCCTTATTGAACGAATGAAATTTTTTAGTTGGTCTAGCTTCTTTTTTTTTTAAATCCATGGAGCTTTTGCATATGTTTCGTTTTCCCTGTTTGGCCACAAATGTTTTCTATCAAATTTGGTACGCAAAAGAGAAATATCTCTCCTCGAAGACAAGGTGTCCTCTTTTCCTTATATATGTCAAAATATAGAATCTGGGACATTTTTGAAGATGTGCATAGGATCTAATAGGTGAGATATTAATATATCCTTCCAGTAAGGGAGCACATAAAATATGGATTTCCTTTTCATTCCTTCTAGCATATTAACTACAACTTGTTCTAGTTCTTCAATTGAATCACCCCAATCAAAAAATCCTCCCAAGCTTTCAATTCAGCATCTTCATACTTCTTAATCCAATCACCTAGACCAATAATCATGGGAGGGCCTCTATTTTCAACTTTTCCATCAAATTGATTCTTCAGGTGATTTCTAAACCTATGATCTAGTGGTAGAAAAACCCTATTGTTTGCGTAAATAAATTTATGTAGATCTTTAGAATACTGCCCTTGAAATTGTTTTGCACGTCTTGGACATGCAAATATCCCCTTTGTTTGAAGCCCTACAATTCAATAAGTAATGTTAATAACATAAAAAAAAGTAGTATAAAACTAAGTATGAAAGTTGGGTTGAAAATATATTATGAGTGTAAATACGTAAATATTTTATCTTACCAGAAAAAGCACTAAGTCCTAGGAAATCATGAATAGTCCAACATAGCACACCATACAACATGAAGGACATATTTGATGGAGGACCTGATATGTCATACATTCTTATGCCTTTCCAAAGCAGTTGCATCTCATCAATAAAAGGCATAAGATAAACATCAATGTTTTTAACTTGATGTTTTCTTGGAACAATGAGAGTCAGCATAAGGTGCTCCTTTCTAACACTCATCCATGGGGGAATATTGTATACTATCAATCTGACTGGCCAAACACTATAATTTGAGCTCAGGAAAGAGAATGGCCACACTCCATCAATTGAAGACCAAACCTGATACTATGGGGTTCATCTTTGAATTTTCTTGGCCATTTTTCCTCTATGTGTTTCCTTGCTTTGGATTCGGCCAGAATTCGCATGAATCCATCTATACTCTTGTTCTTTGCATGCCAGTCCATCAATTGTGCTAGTGAATTGCAACGAAACATTCGTTGAAGTCTAGGTATAATTGGCATGTGACGTAAAACCTTTTTAGAACTGTAGGACCTTGTACATCTATACGATATCTCTTCTCTTTGCATACAAGGAATTCTACCTTGTTTTGATATTCATCTCTGTATAAAATGCAATCATTTTTACATGAATGAATTTGCTTATATTCAATCCCCAACTCAACCAACAACATATGCGCCTCTCTACAAGTTGATGGCAACACATTCTCTTCAGGGAATATTTTAGTTTTTAGTGCCTTGTAAGGTTTCCAGAGATTAAATCAATTGAATGTTTGACTTATGATGAACATGTTTGATATGTCAATCTATACTAGGACTGTTTATATACAATATATGGTTTTAAAATCCCCTTAAATAAATATAAACGAAGTTGATGAATGTTTACGAATTATGTACACCAATTGACAATGCAAAGTAAGAAATAGATTTCAACTCACTTCAGTAGGGTAGTGAATCCTTTGTCTGACCAACCAAATAGTGACTTTATTTCTAATAATATTAATGTGCATGCCAGTTTTGAGGTTCTACTTGCACCCGATTTGAACATGGGTGTCTTCATTGCTTGCTATGTGTTAGAATCAAGATCACATGCAAGATGGATACTGTCACATGCAAAGATATGTAGAAGAAGCGAAAGATGTTCTCTGTAAACCTCACCATTAAAAAATGCATTAAGAGAATCAATGATTACAAAGTGATCAATCCTTATGAAGGAGATCAAGAAACCCTAAAAGGGAAACCCTAAATGAAACCCTAGTGTGCACACTTAATAATTAATAATTAATTAATTATTAATGTGCCTAGGTTTAGCTTAAGTAATAAAGAGGAATAAGTGACTTAATTAATTAATCAATGTGATGTAATTAATTAAGCATACTAACATTACTCTAGCACCTTAAGATGAACTTAGGAAGGCTTCGTACCACTAAGGAGGCAAAGATGCATGAAAGCAAAGATGGGTCCGACGACTAGGCCTGATCAGGTACCCATTTACAAATGCAAGAATGAGGTAGAGAAGGAAAAACCAAGTGGGACAAAACCCCCTTACAATGAGATGACTGCTGCAAAGAAGCATTGGAAGAACATTGTGGAGCAACACTGGAACCTAATACTGGCAAACAAGGAAAGATTTTTCTGTCTACTACTGAAACCGGATGAAAGTCAGCGATTGACTCAAGGAATCATGATAAAACGAAAACCGATGCCGCAGGAAACACTTTCGAAACTCAAGCGGGAACAACTCTACAGAATTTATGAGCTGACAAGCAATTGTGAATGATGTATTCTTGAAAGCCGAAGTGCAAAGATGCAAAGATGCACTTTCTCCCAACTACCAAAACATCCAAGTAATCACCAAACAACCCATCGGGCCAAATCTGGACTAACTGATAAACCTGGGACAGATATAGAAAAAGTGCATGGACAGCAATATAGAGCTCCTCAATACCTTTCCGACGCTTCAAACGAGGCGAAAAACGGAGATCGTGGCAAAAAGTTATGAGCTCGGAAGCATAAAAAGTACATCTGAATTCAAACAGAAATAAATGCAGGAAAACAGTAAAATACTGAAAAATAAATAGCACTACTGGAAAGTGCTCGGAACCAGCTTTCCGGCGATATCTCGTTTGCCCGATTTCGATACCGTATGCCCAAGTTATGGCCAAAAGAAAAAAACTGCTCTTTTAGGAAAAACTAGGGTTAGGAGGGCAAAGAGGGGCCGTACGGCCGATGACGTCATGCTGACGTCAGCAAAACCCGGGCTTAAATTTGACGGTCATCTGGCCGTCGGCGCAAAAAATCGGCCCCCCTGCAAAATGAAAAAATTTTTGGGCCCCTAGTCTGCGTAGGCGACCCGGTTTGGAGGGCGAGGAGGAAATTTGGGCCGTGATTCTCCATATGACTGTATTTGGAAGCGGAAAGAGAGGGCTGGTACAGGGGCGGATCTTAAGCCTCCGATTACCGACAATATGTTGGCGGCCTCGAAGAAGAGAAGCCCTCGGTGGCGGAGGCCCCGGTCATAATATGGCGAATCTTCAAGGAAGAGCCAGCGGGGCTACATACAAGCCCGGTAATGACGGTGGAGAATGGCGGTGTGCGGTGGCAGCCAAGATTTGGCGGAAGTTTTATCTTTGAAGCGAAAACAAAGACTCCTTTTTTGATATTTTTTCTCAATTTTTGAGCGAGCCTCGGGGAAATTGATGCAAGGTAGGCGTATGGCCCCTCCCGGAACAAATTTTTTTACCTCGGGATCAACTGCACCAAAATGGATGATTTGACAGGCGTTTCTAGGGTTTTGGGACGTTGCGAACGCGATGGCGATGTCCGTTTGAGCCCATTGTGTCCCAAAAAAATGGCTACCCCCAGATCTTGCAGAAAAGATGCTGTGGAAACCCTTGCGCAGAAACTCACGGAGAGGCCATATCTTGAGGATCCGCGAACAAAGCATTTGCCAGTGCGGGCTTCTGATACATGATATTAGAATCTAAAGATCCTGCATGCAGATGGATACCTGTCACATGCAAAAGATATGAAGAACCGAAAAAGATGTTCTCTATAAACCTCTCAGTAAAAATGCATTAAGAGAATCAATTATTACAAAGTGATCAATCCTTATGAAGGAGATCAAGAAACCCTAAAAGGGAAACCCTAAATGAAACCCTAGTGTGCACTTAATAATTAATAATTAATTAATTATTAATGTGCCTAAGATTTAACTTAAGTAATAAGAGGAATAAGTGACTTAATTAATTAATCAATGTGATGTAATTAATTAAGCATATAATATATTACTCTAACATTATGAAGTCTTTGATGTTGTTATAATCAACATTACGTTGGTGGCAATTACCCCTGTTATCATCGTTATTGTCAACCATATCATCATTATTGTCATCATTGTTTCCATCCCTAAAGAAAACTGTAAGCATTTCATTCAATCCTTCTTCATGCACTGCATTTTCACTATCATGATCATCATCATTAAGGCTAGGTGGCATCTCTTCAATGTATGCATATCTCATTAGCTCTTTAAATTTCTCAGGTGGTAGTGTTCTCTTCAGTCTTGCTATTTTTTCCCTAGTATGGTTTAAAGGATGATTTGGATCATCCCATCCAAATCTTAATAACCCAATTGGATCTTAGGTATTAGTATGTGTTTCATCAAAATCTTCTACCTATCAACAAACACAAGCATTATTTAATGTCTAGCAACAATTGGATAAATCATAAATGTATCAATTTCAAATAAATATAATCAAATATGGCTTAAAAAATAAAAATAAAAATTGTATGAACTTATATACATCAATTGAATAATGGAACATTATTTTATAGACTACCATTTTTATACAATAATTTAAATAAAACACAATTTTGACAACATAGTTTATAAAACATCAGTCCACACTCATTTATTATTCTTTGGTTTTAATTGATTGTAGGAGGCATACTACTGACTGGAAGCTCATCATATATGTAATGTCTTTGTACAATCACTTGTTTAAATTATTTCTTTCCACAACATACAAAACATCCACAAACAACAATTTTCTTAAAGTATTCATCCCATGTACTATAGCCCTGACCTACCTCTTCTTCAGTGCAATCATTTGTTGTGTCTGCAATATCCATTGTCATATCCTCTTCCACCCATTTTCATCTACATGATTTAATAGTTTTAGGTCCACGTCCATATACATATCTTCTTTTTTTCTAGTTGAATGCTCAGGCTCTGCATTTGCTCCAATCTCCATCTAAAATAATCAACAACATGCATTAATTTATGTCAAGATTGGATAATACATTATAAATTTCAATAATAATGTGAAAAAAGATGGATGTATCACAAAATGCCATCAGATCATTTTTTCCTAAGTTAAGTCAAAAATTGAGTACCTGATGTCCCGCTTCATCCGTTGTGTCCTCATTTGATATGACACAATTTGTTACCATGGCCTCATCTAAACCCTATAATACAAAACATAGTAAATAATATTTAGTACACCAATTATATCATTTCAACGAGTATGCTATCCAACACAAAACCTCACTTTAGTCATATATTTGACATATTGATATATCCTCTATGTTGTAGCATCTGTGAATTCATAAACACCTTCCTCCTTTGGTTGAGGTTGCTTTCTCTTCTTACCTCTATTGTATCTGTAGATTCTGTTGTCTCATCTATTTCCACCCACTTTCCTCTCAGTGATTTGGTATTTCTACGTCGTCCACGTCCTCTCTCCATGGCGTCCTCTGTGAATAAAAATGTTGCCACAAAATCTTTCACCGTATTATCACTGAGAAGGAAGAAGCAACTTGTGGGACCACGGTAAAAACTGCTCTACCACACCGAGCTGATGAAGGATTTGTGGGATAGCGGTGGTCATCGCACTACTGCATGGCAATGGTAGAAGATTTGTGGGAGTCACCACAACACCACCAAGAATAGAAGGAAGACTCGTGTGCCGCCATAGAAGCTTTCACCGCACTACCACTGAGAAGGATGAAGCACCTTGCAGGACCATGGTAAAAACCACTCTACTACATCAAGCTGATGAAGGAGCCACGAGACAACGGTGGTCACAAAAACAAGGCAGGAGTTGAAATTATTTCCAACACTCTAGATCCTGTGATACACAACAATGAAAATAGTCACCATACAATAATGATAAGCGCTCAATTAAGCACACTTGGCACCACCTTAGGCATCCCAAACAGATTATATTAACGGCCAAAAGTCGGCGCTAAAGTTGGTGTTAACTAACGCCGACTAAAGCGCCGACTACTGAATCAAAATTAAAAATTAAAAAAATTCTCGTGTGAAGGAAGAAATCAAATGACAAAAAAGAGAAAAACGTTGCGCAAAGGAAGAGAGCAGGGCACTACCAACAACTAATGAGAAATTCGATTTAGTTTGCGACACCATAGGTAAGGTTAGAAATTTTTTTTCCTTGGTTGAATTCGTGATTGTTTACTGCTCTTTGTATTGCATTTGAATTCATGATTGTTTACTGGTTTATGGCCTAACCTATCTAGACAACCTCTAAATTGTCCCATCATTATAAATTATAAAACCTTTGAGAAACCAACAAAAAAATTTACCCTACCCATTTGAGATTTGGCTCAAAATATTATAGCACAAAGCCAGGATGCCTTTGTATTCTTTCCCTAACCTGGGTATCAAGGAAATAGTGAACACTACTTGTGGTTGGGAATTGAATTCGGTCCTTGCTAAGCAATTACTTCAAAATAATCGGCGGCGATTTTTTCTAGTCGCGACGTAGTGGCGTAGATGCCGACCAGAAATTAAATACAGACTGCATTATGAAAGTTTTCATGGTAAGGTTATCAACACTAGGAAAACCCAATGAACATATTTTCCCTAGGTTATCAACACTAAGCAAACCCAACGAACATGTCACTACTGAGCAACTGTTGAAAATAAATGCAAAAACCGTTTAGTTTTGTCCAGTCGCCCCATAGTCACAGATGCCATGACAAATTCATGCAAGATTGCATTATGGAAGAGTTTTCATGATAAGGTTATGAACACTAAGAAAACCCAACAAAAATATTTTCCCTAGGTTATCAACACTAAGCAAACCCAACGAACATATTTGCTCACAAAACAAAACTTTCATACCACAAACTGGATGAAAACTTTCATACCTGATTATGTGTACTTTGTTTGCCTCCACATACTAGACAAAAATAATTTTCCCTAGGTCACCTCAAAATGTCAAGCAATAGAAGGAAGCGAGCATTGTCGGTAGGACTCGGCCCTGATAGGGTAATTCATTGTCAATTTATAGACTGTAAATGTGTTTCCATTGTTTCTTTGAATTTTACTTTTACTTTTTATTCTAAATTTAAAGAATAAATATAATTTAAATATATATATATAGGACATAGAGGGTGACAAAGATAAAGAGGAATAGTTTTTTTAGTTTTTATTTTGAAATTTAAAAGAAGAAATATAATTTAAATATATATATATATATATAGGGACATGAGACTGACAAAGATAAAGAGGAATTGGCTTCCATATTGGGGGTAGGGGCAGTGAACAAATTGGTTAATGTGGACTGGAAAATGCTTGTCAGATACATAGAAAAACAATCTGGTAACGCCCCTCAAACATTGCAAATAAATCAATTGTGTCAAAGGGAATCAATTGATTCCCCAACCAGTCCTGGATCGAGCAAAAGATCCAAGAGGAATTTAGTGACAGTAAACTCTAAGAATGTGGAACAGGAAGTAGAGAATTTCAATGTCCCAGCCACTCCTAGGACACAAACTTCTTCCACCATGCCATGTTATCAATCTTGCATTGGTAGCTACAATACGAAGATAGAATACAAGGTGGTTTCAGGGGAAGTCCGAATGAAAAATGTTGGGAAAACATTTGTGAATAGGTTGAAGGAATCATGCCTTCAATGGTTCAAAGACCATCTAAATTTTCCATTCTCACGGATATCCATGCAACTGAAAAAAAAAGAAGCAATTATCCATGACATGGAGACTGAATTTGGCACAGGTTGGTCTGTAAAGAAGATAAAGCTACGAATGTCTCAAAACTACAAGAGATTTCGATGCAATGAAACAAAGAAGATAAAAAAAATCCCTCCTAAGCTTAGGCAAAAAACAAGGCCAATTGATGTAAGTTTGAAAGTATGGAAAGAGCTTGTAAAAGCATATGAGGAGTATGATGCACAGAGGAAGTCTGGTGAGGAGAGTATGCAGGTATTTGAATTTTCTCATAAGATTATATCAAATTTATTAAACGATATTTAAATTTTATTTGTGCATATTTAAATTGAATTAGTATATGTTTCAGGACAAGGCCTCCAAGGCTAGGCTTGAGAAACTTCGTGCCATGCATCACAGTGGCCAAAAAGGTTTACATGCCTTGATCTCTACATTTGTAAGTATATTTAATATGTTAAATGATTTTTTTTTTATTTCCTTGGACAAAGTAAATGATTGCATATTAATTAGTTTAACTAATCCATGTGCCATATTTTGACAGGAGGAGAAATATGGCTGCCATCCAAAGCAATTTGAAAAGAATATGTTACAAAACAAAAAGTGGAACAATTTTATAATCTGGATGGAGAATGAGGTATCAATAGTTGAGTTTCAATAATTTAGTTGGATATTGTTGTGTTAATATGTCAATTTTCATCACTTGTGTTGAGTTTTTTATTGATGTGTAGGATGAGTAAATAGAGCTAAAATCTTATGATTACAAGATGACCATTTATGTGCATGAATAAATAGTAGAAGGATGTAGATGAACTCAATTCATCTAACTTTATGCCTCTTGGAAAGCATTCCTCTTGAATCTCTAATATCAAGTGCCTGAGAAATAGCTTTTACCTTTCGTTGCCGCCTTTCCTCTTCATTGTCAAAGTCATCTCCTTTTTTGCTTATCTGCATTTCTAGCTTCGGCTTCTAATTCATCCCATGTTTTACCTTCCTCCTTTTCAGAATCTTCTTCTTCTTTGTCCTCCTCTGACTCCACAAGAGATTCGTCTTCTAAACCTTCCTCATCTGATTTTGATTCCTCTTCTACATCAGAGGGTTTGTATCCTTGATCAGACTCTTCTGAATTATCAGAATCAGAATCACTAGATTCCATATTCAAAAATTCCCAACCACCATCTTCAATAAATTTATCTGGATCATCAGTAATAGTCTTCAAAATTGGCCACTAGTTCAAGTTCATTCTTCTTTCATATACTTTATATCCATGGATTTTAGCCATTCCTTGATTCCATCAAGCGAAGATTGAGGAATTACATACATGCAAAGTACATCCCACTTGAAGTCTTTGAAAACAATAGCCATATCAAATGCCTTTTCCCCAAGTCCTACTCTCTCAAGGTTAATAATTCTCAATCTCACTAATAGCAACTACTAAGAAAGGTAATTCCACCAACTCTACCAAACAGTTTACTGTAGGAACAATAAAAGCAGAGGCTTTGAAAGGAACTCCATGAAAGCCAAGCTCTCTAAATGGTATATCAAACTCTAGTTCAAAATATTTTAGATAAGGTTGCTCCCATGGCTCTCTTACTCACTTGACAAATCCTTGAAACTCAGACTTCTTAACATTCAAAAGATAAATGGATTGTCCTCAACACCTAGTAGAGCTATCCAAAAAAGCTAACTAAAAACACAAACGTGCTCCTACACACAATGGCCTAATGGCTGGTTGTCATAGAAGTCAAACTACCGAAGTAACAACATTGATCGAGTTAACATATATGCATCATTTGCATAAACAATTGAAATGCGTAACAAATGTTAATTAATACATTGAATTTTGAGATGTGTTGAAATAATTTTAAAAAACATGTTTTTGGGAAAATATCAGCAACGTGGGGGAAGAAAGAATTAACCCTAATAAAATCATTTTTTTGTTGTTCTTGATACACCATCTGTAAGTTTTCCTTGGATGACAACTTACTGAATTTCTATATGTTGTACCCCTTAAATGTCCTACATGTTACAAATATAGAATAACAATGCACAACTTTGTATCGATTCCAAAGGCCAAGGCATTCTGAATAAGGGTAGCCAAACTTGATAAGAATGTAGTCACTATTACACGTATTGACAATCCAAAATAGTCATGTAAAGAAAACTCCTTGTGAAAACCATAATCAATCAAATTATGCACATTCAAATCTAAGTTTGAAAGCTTGCATTTCAGTCCATGCATCTAAGTCCCTGTTGAAGATTGAGGGTGTCAACAAAAAAGCTAGAATAGCTCTCCTTAAACCATGGCTAGTTTTAAAGTGTAGTATTTCCAAATTCAAATCCACTTCTCAGCTACGGAAAGGAGGTAGGATTGTCAGGTGCTACCTCAATCAGAGAAGGCCATAGAAAACATTAAAATAGAAGATCCAATAAATGAGACGACATAGTTGTAGACCATAGAGAATCAGAATTCTTGCAATGCATAGATGCTTGTGATACAAACAAAATGTGCTTACACATTGGTTGAATATATCCTCATCAAAATGACCAAAAAGAAATTTCAAATTTGTAAGTAAACTCTGACAGTAAAAACAAAATAGTCATAAAAATTACAAGTAAACTTTGGTAGACATGTAGGTGAACTTAATTCATTTGACTTTATGCATCTTGGCATACATCAGGATTTCCCCTCCTAAAGTTTGGACCACATCCATTACCTCCACATAAAACTAGACATCCTTGGTCTTCTTGGTTCCCATGCCATGATATGGTTATGCAAATGAAAATTAAGCAAAGTAATCATCTCTTTCTCTGTCGGCTGGAAGAATGCATGCTTAATGTTTTGATACATGATATCAGCTCTCTCTTATGCTCTCATGGTTGAATACCGAAATCCATTATGGTGGGCCTCCAGAGTTCCAGTCATCTTTCGTCCTCTTCCACCAAATGCTAGCTTGATCCACACATTTGCCAGCCTAATTGACTTTGTTTTTAAAAGCTGAATTTTCTCCTAAGTCACAAGTGTAGCTCTCTTTGCCTTTTCAAACTCTTTCATTGCTACAGATCATCTCTTGGATTTAATCATTTGTACCACATGGTTGATGTACTTTGAATCCTTGCATATAAAGGAAATTTCCTTAACACAAATACTGCTAGGGAATTTCAATGTTGCCATTGTAGTTGGCATTAAAGTCGACACCCAAAACATTGAAAATTATCCATATATAAGAATTCCCTCCATCTTGTTGGCTTGTAACACTCTTGATGGTGGCTACATGAAATTTGATTATGATTCCTCTTCTACATCACAGGGTTCATATCCTTGATCCGACTCTTCTGAATTATTAGAATTAGAATCACTAGCTTCCATATTCAAAAATTCCCACCCACCATCTTCAATAAATTTATCTGGATCATCAGTAATACTCTTCAAAATTGGCCGCAAGTTCAAGTTCATTCTGATTTCATAATAATTTATATCCATGGAGTTCAACCATTCCTTGATGCCATCAAGTGAATATTGAGGAATGGCGTCAATGCAGAGTACATCCTACTTGAAGTCTTTGAAAACAATAGCCATATCAAATGCCTTTTGCCAAAATCCTACTCTCTCAAGGCTAACAATCTCAATCTCACTAATAGTGATTACTAAGAAAGGTAATTCCACCAACTCTACCAAATAGTTTACCGTAGGAACAATAAAAGCAGAGGCTTTGAAAGGAACTCCATGAAAATAAACTCTCTAAATGGTATATCAAACTCTAGTTCAAAATCTTTTTAGATGAGGTTGCTCCCATAGCTCTCTTACTCGCTTGAAAATCCTTGAAACTTTGTATTGATTTTATTTTTCCTATCCCCTCTCTTGTTGTTCTTCCTCAATTTCATTAGGATCATACATTGACCTTCTTGCCCCTCCTAAAGCTTGGACTACATCCATTACCTCCACATAAAATTGAACATCCTTGGTCTTCTTGGTTCCCACACCGTGATATGGTTATGCAAATGAAAATGAAGCAAAGTAATCATCTCCTTCTCCACTGGCTAGAAGAATGCATGCTTAATGTTTTGATACATGATATCAGCTCTCTCTTCGCTCTCATGGTTGAATACCGAAATCCATTATGGTGGGCCTCTAGAGTTCAGTCATCTTTCTTCCTCTTCCACCAAATGTTGGCTTGATCCTGGTCACTTGCCACCCTAATTGGCTGTTTTTGAAAGCCAGAAGTTTCTCTGACTCACCAGTATTAGCTATCTGCTTTTTGATTTTATTATGGTATGTGCACTTTGATATGATGTAATATGATTATGGTTTTGTCTCATATGTTGTAATATTAGATATATAATAGAAAAATAAATTATTGCATGAAATAAATAATAACTTTTCATTTTAAATGTTTTTTTTTTTGTAGAACACGGGTCTTCCAAAAGATCAAGATGATCCTCAACATGATATAGATCCATAAAATATTGGTTCTGATGGTACAAATCACATGATAGAGGATGATGATGACACAAATATGGAAGACCTTTGAGGTGGAGTGACAATGAGTGATGATGGCGATGATGATGATGATCACGATGGTGATGATGATGGGACAATGGTGATAGTAACCGATTGGCATTCTTGATCATATAGACTACATCATGGATCATTGTTGATATATTATGATGACTCTTTTCATGGTTACTATCATATGTATCATTTTTACAGCCCACAGTACTATATTGTTGAGTTGTATCATATTGACATGTATCATTTTCACTATATCATTTGGACATGTATCATATTGACTTGTATCAATTCGAGTTACATATTTTATCAATTTTATTTATATCATTTGTACATGTATCATTTTCACTTATGTCAACTGTTGGACATGTATCATTTTGACATATTTTTGATGTACTGGCATATTTGAATTTCACTTGTTTTAGTTATATATGATGATGATCTTATTAGAATTGATTTGTCAATTTATATATATTGAAAGTGGTCGATGATTTTTGGATAGATATTTATTAAGTATGATGATTTTAATTTACTGCTTAGGATGGATGTTGTCAAATTGAATTAAATTATAGATATTTGACTCACTTGTTTTAATTATAGATGATGATCACGTTACAATAATTATATTATTATTTAATCACATGAGTTAAATAATTAAATTACTTACTCTATAATCATATGAGTTATTTAAGAGGCATGATATATTTAACTAATTAAATTGAAATAAAACATATTAAATTAATAAATGGAAGCAAAACAATAAACATTTTTAGAAGCAAAAAGGAAGCAACAATGGAAGCCAAACTAGAAGCAAACCAGAAGTAATCTTGGAAGCAAAATTGGAAGTAAAACCGGAAGCAAAATTGGAAGCAAAACCGGAAGCAAACCTGGAAGCAAATTTGGAAGCAAAACCAAAAGCAAAACTAGAAGCAAAACCAAAAGAAAAATTGGAAGAAAAACCGGAAGCAAACTTGGAAGCAAAACTAGAAGCAAAACCAAAAGGAAAATTAGAAGGAAAATCAGAAGCAAAACTGAAAGCAAAACCCAAAGCAAAACCCAAAGCAAACCTGGAAGCAAATTTGGAAGCAAACTTGGAAGCAAAATTGGAAGCAAACTTGGAGGCAAAATTGGAAGCAAAACTGGATGCAAAATTGGAAGCAAAACTAGAAGCAAAAATGGGAGTAGACATGGAAGCAAAACCAGAAGCCAAATTGGGCGCCAATTTCGGTGTAATTCCCGACGTTACTTCCCAACGATATTTTAGGCACTTACAGAGGCACTATGATTTCCTGGTGCTAAAGTTGACACTAAATCCAACGCCGAGCTGACCATGCTTGTTTGCACCAAGTTTAGCGTCAACCAAATTGTTCAATTCATATACTCAAAATACACTAAAATTAGGTGCAAAAGTCAGCGCCAATTGCTTGTTGTGTTGTTGTGCATGCACCATAACATATATACATCATGGTCTCAAAAGAACAAGTACCATGCCAAACTCTAAATGTGTATCAAGAGTAAACCGTGACATAATAACAAAACACTCTAAACCAAGAAACCATATCCCCAATCACATGAAGATAACCATACCAAATGATGCATCCATGTCACTACCAACAACTCTCACTAAACCGTGGTACGAGCTATACATGACATCATGACAACCATCCTCTCCACGAAGATCATCCAGCTCTGCACACACTTAACTGCAATATCAGTAACATAACAAGTAGAACCAAAATCTCCAAGCCAAGAAGATTCCTACAACCACCAAACCATTATAAACATATCCATCACTACCAAACCATCACTATCAAAAGCTCCCATTGAAAGTGAATAACCAAAGAATAACAAGCTCTCTTGACATCGTGATAACAATATCCTCAATAAAGATCAACCAAGAGTTCCCTCACACAATCAAAGAACTCAAATGTAACATGAGCTCCTCAATAAGAAAGCAAAGTAAACCATGATCCTCATATGAAGAAGATACACCACCACAACCTGAAACAAGATCTAATCCAACACCACCAACAATGCACTTGCATAAACAACTATGACATGCCAAAGTCTCTAAAGCACAAGAAACATCCATGATACCATGATCACCACCAAATGTACCAACAACTCAACCCAAATGTGTCTACATAGTTGCATAACATAGTCAACTACATAGGTCTCACATCATGACTATACTTGGTAATACCGTCTCACCTCCTCACCGTGACATCAAAACCAGCAAGCCAAGTGACTAAACCAAACCATCAAACTGAATATGCATCAACACTGAAATATCTATGGGCATAGACAACCCATGTCGAAGTCATAAATTCCATATGTAAGTATAGATTACCTACAACATTGCACAACTTGTAGATATAACAATGCAACATACAAATCCAACCAAATACTGATAACCATGTCAAAAAGAGAATAATCTGAAATATACAACTAAGTATACAATGAATCCAACATCAAATCTTCAAGATCCGATTATCCATAAACTCATAGTATCACCATAATCAAAGTAACTTATAAACAACTCAAATAAGGAAAACAACAAATAAACCATACCAAAATAACTTCAAACTTGATCCACTGTGTAGTGCTTTGAACAAGCTCTCTGTTGACTATTCAAAGTCCAAAATCTGACTTCGTATGCACCTGATATCGCCTCTCAAAACTCAAAACAAACATCTGACTTCCAACATGCAAAACACTCTCAAAACTGTAAAATCTTAGAAAATCACTGGCACCACGGCAAAAAGCACTGTGTCAGCTTTCTAACAAGCCCAAAAATACAAAAAACAGACCATCTGGACGAAAGTTATGCCCTCTGAAAAAAGTTGTATAATTTGACTATATGACAACACTTAGGTGAACCCCACTCCAAATTAAAAATCCATTTAATATTTTTGACAAATATTAAAATAACAATTTTTTTAAAATTGTGGCAAATTTTCTTTTAATATTTTAAAAATCACTTTAATAAAGTTGGGGTGGGGGGAGGAAGCTATTTAGAAGGATTTAATTTAAAAGTTTTAAGTATTAATGTTTTTACTTTAAAACATACGTTCACCCTTCTCCAAAGATTATATAACATTAAAAAAGGCCGACAAATTTAATAACCACGGCTGAAAAGACTAGCGTATGCGCAAGAGTATAGGCGACGTGACAAGGGGTGGGTTCGGGTCAGCGGACCTCGCCCCCAACTGTTATATATTTTTTCAATTGTTTTTCAATAAGCACTTTTTGTATTGGTTTTTTTTATGATTTTAATTTATTTTTTTCATTTTGCAGGGATGATTTTTTATAGAGTTATTTTTTTTTTGGATTTTTATTTTTTGAACGACTGTACAATTCAAAAATAGGGATTTTATAAAAAGAAATTGCATTTTTTCAACTTCTTTAAAATAGGTCAAGTTATATATCAAAATTCGTTTCTCAACCAACCTGAATTCAACCGTGAGGTGCATTTTGTTCCAGGAGGTGTTCTGTAATTTTTTCCCACAAAACCCTCATTTGAAAACATAACCAAAAAACTTTTTTCATCCAAAATTTCTCACACCCCAAATATGCAAACAATTCATCATAATGGCAAACCTAAAACCCTTAGATCTACAATAAACAACCTACAAAACCCTCATATCTTGCCATGTCTTTCATTCTCTTATGCAATGCATAGATTCAAACTCAAATAATATTTTTCTCAATTAAGGGTTATACAACCACAACAATGGCTCTGATACCAATTGTTGGAAACTTGCAATCATTTAAAGACAATTTCCACATAACCCAAAAGAGAAATCTATGCAACTAAGTATTCAGAATTCACATATGAGAGAATAAACAACATACTCATGAAAATATGACACAAGATATACCCTGAAAAAACCTTTAAGAGGGAAAAACTCAACTCTCAAAAGCATCCATCTTTCATGTATTATTCAACAATAAAGATTACAATACATCTTCAGAGTCTCCATGAACACCATTGAAGCATCAAGTCCTCTCCAAGCAATCCATGTCAACAAGCATGTAACCACACATCCCATGCCATGCTTCAAACCCTCACAAATGCTAACAAGAGCTAACATGCAAAATTTCCAACATAAACAACTACCCTTATGGTTGCTTTTATAGAAACAAGCTCCCATAAAACTACCAAGTGGTATTACACAAAACCATGTACCCATATTTAATATTGGATACTTTATTTATTTATTTTCCCCAATATTAAATAATTACATTTTTAGCAACTTAACTTATATCCCAATGTTATATGCAACATAAAGTGGCCTAAAAAATAATTATATTAAATACATTATGCAAGGTGTACAACACACCTTTTTCTAACATCTACTTAGGTGAATTGGGAAAACTTACAATAGATAGAAAATTATAATAACTACAATGCATTACGTGGTTAATTGACTCTCTTCCCATGCGCATTTATCGCACCACCTCTTGGTTTCTATATCGACCTTCATAAGTGGCCTTTAATATGCTTACTTTCAAATGCTTTTATTACACATTTCTAGTATACATACATTTATATATTTATGTATATATATGTTTTGATTAAAAGGAAAAACAGGTTTTAAAGGGACCCGAAACCCTTTACAAGAGAGTTACCAAAAACTGCTAAAGGAATAAATCATTCAACCACTAGCAACAACCCAACCATAAAAAAAATTGACCAGCATGGGAGCCAGAAAAAGTACATCAACTAACAACTAGTGGCTCCCAACAACAAAACAACGGCAAAAAACCCAAAAAACAACAAAAAAAAGACTAAAAATTAATGAAGGCCACCCAGAGTTTTGGCCATTTCAACCTATTGGGACTATATTAGTTACCATTATATATATATATATATATATATATATATATATTAGTGAGTATATATTTATATTAAATGCATACACACATATATATACACGAATGGTTGTATGCATATTGCATATCCACACATGGGTATACATAGGAATTTTTGTCTTCACATGCCCATATGTGCATATGATCATAAGTATGCACCATCGTATATATATATACACACACACACACACACAATTATCAATTCATAACTTTCGAATATCTCAACTCAACAAAAAAAGTATTTAACATTATAACTTAATTCGACAAGACAACCAAAAGGGAATCATAAACAACAATCCCTAACATACCTATCAACTCAAAAGGATAACGACACGGTTCGACACATAACAACACCGACTCATTTAGGACACTCTACCCGATGTAGTACGTGTGTGTAGATACTCAAATGATCATGACAATGGTTTTCATACCAGCTTCTTCCCCTGGATGATACTCTCCCTCCCCCTATAGAGGGTTCAATCATTTCCTACATCCAACTTAGTGCACATGAATGGAGTTAGTTGATAACATAAAAATCATATTCATCACATTTCATATACATCATTAAAGCATTAAAAATCAATCTCATCCTAATACACATTCATTCATTTCTTTTATCCATGGAAATTTACTAAAACATCATCACGCATTTAAAGCTTATTCACTGGTAAGAAAAAGTACATGGTAACAAACAATAGGGTGTAGCATATCCCCCCTTAAGAACCATCGTCCCTAATAATCGAAAGTATCAAAACACTTCCATAAACATTATATAGCTTAATATAAATTGTATCTAGGAATTCTCGAATGCTTGCATAATAAGAGGAAAACACTACTTCATCTCTAGATAATCTTCCTAAGTAGTAGAATCTTTAGCATATTGATCCCATTGGATCTTGCACCAAAGAGCCTCTCTATTGCGTAGGTGAAGCCTATGCATTTTGAGTATTTTGAGAGGCTCAACCATTATCACCCCTAGATGGACTGTACTTGTAAATCATTCCAATCAATTATATGATTACCTCTTGGTATATAGTTTTTTAGATATGACACATGGAAGATATTATGCATCCTGACAAGATCTAGTGGTAAAGAAATTCAGTAAGCGACAAGGTTGATTTCCTCGAGAATCTCAAAGGGACCTACAAAATGTGGAGCTGGTTTGGATGACTTTATAAACTTGATCAAGCTTTTATGAAGTTTGACTCTTAACAAAACCTTTTCTCCAACTGAGAAATGTCTGGGAACATGCTTGGCATCTGCATAACTTTTTTGCCTATCATTTGCATCCACTAACCTTTTCCTTATCAAGTTAACTTGCTCCATTTCTGACAGCATCTCAAGCCCAAGGCTAATCCCATCTTCTAACTCATCCTAGCTTATAAGAGTTTGACACTTCCTACCATATAATGCTTCAAATGGAGCCACCTTAATAGCATAATGATAGGAGTTGTTGTGTGCAAACTCCACAAGTGACAAGTAATCTTCCCATTTGTATTGTCAATCCATGCAATTCATTATCAGTAAATCTTCCAACACTTGGTTTACTCTTTCTATTTGATTGCCAGTCTCTAGATGATACGCTAAACTTATGTTCAACTAAGTCCCAAGAGAGGAAAATAAGGTTTTCCAAAATCTGGAGGTTACATGTGCCTCCCTATTTGAGATAATCTTCTCCAAGACTCCATGTAACCTAAACACCTCTTGTACAAACTTATGAGCTATGATAGAAGCTCCATCTGTCGAGTTACTTGGAATGAAATGAGCTACCTTAGTGAGTTTATCCACCACTACAAGAATAGTGTTATGCTTATTCCTAAACATAGGGAGTCCTTACACAAAATCCATGCTAATGACTTGCCATTTCCTCTCTATAATTTCATGAGGGTATAATAATCTTGTTGGATGATGATTCTCAACTTTCACCCTTTGACACTCTAAACAAATTGCTACAAACCTTGTAGCATCCCTCTTCATTCCCTTTTAGAAATACAATGGCTTCACATTAGCCAACAATTTCATTACTCCAGGATGTCTAGAGTAGGGTGTGGTATGCACTTTCTTTTGCATTGTATTCCTTAATTCCTCAGAGTTAGGTACATGCATTCTCCCTCTATATCTAAGTAATCCATCAGGTTCAAAAAGAAACCCTTCATACCTTGAATCTTTCGGATTGTCCAAGACTGTTTGCTTAACTTGCTCATAATAATTATCGCCCTTAGATTTTTGCAATACTTGATTTTTGAAATCAAAATGAATTGATACCATCGAGGGGATATGCCTCCTACTTAGGTCATCAACATCTCTATTTTCCTTTCCCTTAATATAGTTGATCTCAAAATCATAATCTGATATCAACTCAAGCCATCTTCTTTGTCGTGCATTTAGATTCGACTGGGTAAACAAATACTTCAAACCACAGTGATTGGTATTTAGTTCAAATGGTTTCCCAAGCAAATAGTGCCTCCAAATCTACAATGCATGGACAATTGTCGTTAATTCTAAATCATGTGAAGCTTAATTTTGCTCATAAGGCTTCAATTTCCTAGACTCATAGGTGATTACTCACCCATCCTGCATTAGTAATCCACCTAGACCTTCCCTTGAAGCATCAATGATGACAACAAAATTTCCTTATGGATTTGATACTTTAAGTATCGAAGTTGTGGTTAACTTCTCTTTAAGTTGATCAAATTTCACCTAACATTTTTTTCGTCCACTCAAACCTTTTCCCTCTCCTTTGCAACGATGTAAACTATCTTAAAAAAAATAGCCACAAACTTCCTATAATATCCTACCAGACCTATAAAGCTTTGGACTTCATGCAGATTTTTTGGTGCAGACCATTCTAGTACTACTTTAATCTTTGTTGGATCAACTGCAATTCCCTTAGCTGAAATCACATGGCCTAGAAACTGCACCTCTTTTTGAAAGAAGGTACACTTTGAAAGTTTCCCATAAAGCTTATGCTCCCTTAAATGTTGTAGAACAATTCTCAAATATTGGAGGTGTTCTTCCTTTTTCTTGGAGTATATAATAATGTTGTCTAAGAAGACCAACACAAACTTGTCCAAACAATCCCTGAACACATTGTTCATTAGGTTCATGAATGTTGCAAGTGCATTCGTCAGTCCAAAAGGTAAGATGATGAACTCATAATGACCATACCTTGTCCTAAAGGTTATTTTATTAATGTCATCATCTTTGATTCTTAGTGGATGATATCCCGACTCCAAATCAATCTTTGAAAACATCGTCACTCCACACATTTGATAATAAAAAAAATAGTCGATACACAATAAAGGGTACTTGTTCTTTATTGTTGCCTTATTTAGCAAGTGATAGTCAATGCATAGGCGTAGTGTATTGTCCTTTTTAACAAAGATCACTAGCGCTCCCTAGGGTGAAACATTGGGCATGATTAGTCCCTTAAACAACAAGTCTTGAAGTTTAAATTTTAACTCCATAAGCTCAGTCATGGTCATCATATACGAAGCCTTAGATATAGGTTCTGACATTGAAACTTATTTCAATAGAGAAGTCAAATATTCTCTTAGGAGGTAACCCAGGTAGTTCGTCTAGGAAAACATCCCCAAATTCTCTCAAAACAAGATATTTATCCAACTTTGATTTCTCTAGTTCCACTATTTCTTCCTCTTTAGCTTCAGGAAGATGCTAAGCTTCATAGTACCCTACGTCATCTTAAAAGATGAACTCCTTACACTCATCCAACTTTTCCATCTTAACCACAAAAAATTGACACCCCTTCTTTGTGGCTCTATGCAACTGTATAGCAAATATTTGTCGCATCTTTATTTTTGTAGGTGTACCTTGCAAGTATACCTTGTGCCCATGGTCATCTAGACACTCTAAGGTCTCGGCATGACAATCGACCTTGGCTCTATGCCTCCATAACCAATTCATACCTAAAATGACATCGTATGATCCTATGGGGATACACATAGGTTTACTTCCATTGAGAAATCTAGAAGGTCAACCCTTGCCTCAAATAGACATTGCTCTACCCTTTCTCTTGTCTGGTTAGTGTACTCCAAGGACCAAGACTTTTCCATAAAGCCAAATTTCCTAGATAACTTACTAGCTATTTTAGGAGAAATAAAACATTCTATAGCTCCAATGTCTATTATAATGGAAATTGGGATGCTAAGTAAAGTACCTGGAACCTCAATTAGAGTGAGTTGGTACTCTACCTTGTTAGGAAAAGGTGTTGTACACCTTGCATAATATATTTAATGTAATTATTCTTGGGGCCACTTTATGTTGCATATAACATTGGGACATAAGTTAAGTTGCTAAAATGTAATTATTTAATATTGGGGAAAATAAATAAATAAAGTACCCAATATTAAATACGGGGACATGGTTTTATAATCTCATGGTCTTAGTCACATAGTTTTGTGTAATACCACCTGGTGGTTTTATGGGAGCTTATTTATTTAAAAGCAACCACAAGGGTAGTTGTTTAGGATGGTAAGTTTGCATGTTAGCTCTGGTTAGCATTTGTGAGGGTTTGAAGCATGGCATTGGATGTGTGGTTGCATGCTTGTTCACATGGATTGCTTGGAGAGGGCTTGTTGCTTCAATGGTGTTCATGGAGATTCTGAAGATGTATTGTAATCTTTAATGTTGAAGAATACATGAGAGATAGATGCTTTTGAAGGCTGAGTTTTTTCCCCTCTTTAGGGTTTTCCTAGGGTATATCTTGTGTCACATTTTAATGGGTATGTTGTCGATTGTCTTGCATGTGGATTATAAATACTTAGTTGCATAGATTTCTCTTTTGGGTTATGTGGAGATTGTCTTTAAATGGATGCAAGTTTCCAACAAGTGGTATCAAAGCCATGGTTGTGGTTATATAACCCTTGGTTGAGAAAAATCTTATTTGAGTTTGAATCTATGCATTACATGAGAGAATGAAAGGCATGGAAAGATATGAGGGTTTTGCAAGTTGTTTATTGTAGATCTGAGAGTTTTGTGTTTGTTGTTTTGATGGGTTGGCTAAAAGATGAATTTTGATATATAATTTGCCCTATTTTGGTTACTAGAAAAATATGCTATTTTTTTGGGTAAAAAGCCCTATTTGCAGGTCGTAAGGATCTTCAAAAAATTAAAAATAAATAAAATTCCATCGGTCACCGAAAAATCCCTACAAAATAACAACCAAAAAAAAGTTCAAAAATCAAAAATAAAAGGGGGCCGAAAATTTTGATTTAAAAAAATTATTAAAAAAAATATGAGGGAGGGCGGTTGGCCCCCATCCCCTGATCGTTGTTGTACCCCTGACAGGATTGACGATACCTGTCAGCAGGTATCGTTCGACGGTTAAGCTGTCGGCGTGGTACCGGTTGGCAGGGTACTGCCGACAACCTGCCAGTGGGCCTACCAACCCCTATGGGGTTTAATACCGCCATGTCAAGCCTTAAAAAGGTTTTTTATTAAATTAAAAAAAAATTGCCTATCTTTATTAAAATATTTACCAATAAGATAATGTCAACCCTTTTTTTTTGAATGGTTTTGAAATTTAAATCGAAACCCATAAAAGTTTAGGGTCTATTGTTGGTGTGCCGCCCGAGGCAACACCACCACCATTGGCTCTGCCCGAGGGTCACCCCTATTGTGCCTACATACCAGAATTGTGCAACTTTATTCCGAGGGGCATAACTTTCGCCCAGGTGCTCTATTTTTAAACTTCTTGGACTCGTTAGAAAGCTGACTCAGTGCTCTACATTGTGGTGATAGTGGTTTTATGATATTTTATAGTTTTGATAGTGTTTTTCATGTTGGAAGTCAGGTGTTTGTTTTGAGCTTTGAGAGGTGGTATCAGGTGCATACGAAGTTAGATTTTGGACTTCGAATAGTCAATGGAAAGCTTGTTCAAAGAACTACATAATGGATCAGGTTTGGAGTTATTTTGGAATGGTTTATTTTCTATTTTCCTTATCTAAGTTGTTTATGGGTTACTTTGATTATGGTGATACTATGAGTTTATGGATGATCGGATCTTGGAGATTTGATGTTGGATTCATTGTATGCTTAGTTGTACATCTCAAATTATTCTCTCATTTGACATGGTTATCAGTGTATGTTTGGATTTGTATGTTGCATTGTTGTATTTACAAGTTGTGCAATGTTATAGGCGGCCTATACTTACATGTTGTATTTATGACTTGGACATGGGTTGTCTTTGCCCATTGATATTTCAATGTTGATGCATGTTCAGTTATGGTGGCTTGGTTTAGTCACTTGGTTTGTTGGTTTTGTTTTCATGTTGAGGAGGTGAAATGGTATTACCAAGTACAGTCATGATATGAGACCTATGTAGTTGACTATGATTATGCAGATATGTGGGACATAGTTGGGTTGAGTTGTTGGTACATTTGGTGGTGATCATGGTGTCATGAACATTTCTTGTGCTTTAGAGACTTTGGCATGTCATGATAGTTTACGCGGTTGCATTGTTGGTGGTGTTGGATTGGTTCCTGATTATGGTTGTGGCAGTGTATCTTCTTGGTATGAGGATCATGGTTTCACTTTTCCTTTTGGGAGCTCTTATTACATTTGAGCTCTTTGATTGTGTGAGGGCCTTTTGGTTGATCTTCATGAGGAGATTGTTATCATGATGTCATGGATAGCTTGAGTACACTTTTCAATGGGATCTTTTGACAGTGATGGATTCGCGATGATGGATATATTTATGATGGTTTGGCGGTTGTAGGTATCTTCTTGGCTTGGAGATTTTAGTTCTACTTGTTATGTTACTAATAGTCCAGTTGTGTGTGTAGACCTGGATGATCTTCATGGAGAGGATGGTTGTCACGATGCCATGTGTGACTTCATATCATAGTTCATTGGGAGTTGTTGGCAGTGACATGGATGCATCATTTGGTATGGTTATCTTCATGTGATTAGGGATATGTTTTCTCTTAGTTTAGATTATGTTGGATATTATATCATGGCTTACTCTTGATGTTAGGTTAGAGTTTTGGCATTATATGTGTTCTCTTGAGACCATGATGTATAGATATGTTTTCTATGGTGCATGTGATCTCCTAGGAGGAGATGGTTAGATAATGGAAGTCATGTTTATGTTCTTGATTCTTGATTGGAGTTTTAACATTGATCGAGTGTGGTTCTCTTTGTATTGGGTACATTAATCATTTTCTTGATTACTTCATGATGGTGCTATGTTGCATTTGGATTTTGGCATGGATACTTGGAGACATACGTGAGGCTTGAGTTCTCTTATGGTTAGAGGCATGGGTTGAGATGGTTACTCTTGACTAGATTTCAGCAAGAAGTATAAGGAGCCTACACCTTGGTTGGACTTGAGTTCAACATGGACCTATGAGGAGAGTGTTCTTGGATGAGTCATGATGACTTGGATATCTTGGAGGAGCATTCCCATTCCCCACTCTTGGTCTTCTCAACAATTTCACTTGAGAGGTATTGCTCATTCTTACTTTCAAGTGCTTTATATTTTACGCTTTATCTTCTCATGCATTTGGATCTTGAGTTATGTATATATGGATTTGGAGGGTTCATTTAAGGAGTGTTGGCATGTTTATCTCCTCATGCATTGTGATTATATTCATTGATTTTGAGTTTAAGAGATGTATTGGGCTTATTTCCTTCATTAGGAATGGATTTAGTTTGATCTTCTTTGGTTATGAAAGGCTTACATCCATGTTGATTACATGATACATATGTTATGTTTTATCTTGGTGATTGAACGATTGGGTGTTGTCATGGCATTTCTTTTGGGGTGTCGTGGAGGAGATCATACTTGACATAATTGGCGTTTAGAGGTGCATGTAGGAGATTTTTCTGCAGGTATATGATGTGCAGAGTTTCTCTCTTTGGTCTTGGTTATCTTCCTAGATGTTTGGTTTCACATTACATTGGTTTGAGGTTTGGTTGGATCTATGGCGATCAATAGCTTGTGGTCATGTGTTTTCACTTATGTTCTTGGGTGATGACATGGAGGTTTCGTTATCTTTTTCCTTTGTTGGGTGTGGAGAACTTGGGAGAGCTATAGAGACTTGTGATGAGAGTTGTTCTTACAGGTTATTGGTTTACAGGTTTTGCATATCATTGTGGATGATTCCTTGGCACTACATGATGTTTACACTTTCTATATGATGCTATTGGTATACTTGGTATGCCTTGATCTTTTTCAGATTTGCATTACCCATGTAGTGGGAGCTATTGGATGTGTATGTCATTCTTTGACAAGTTTTGCACATGGAGTTTATGATTGCAGTTTATGGATGTATATGTTTAAGGCATGAGTTTACTATGTTTTGTATACCATGGAGGTTTGGATAGTTAAATGTGTTGGCACTTGTTGTGGATGCTATTTTAGCTATGGGTTTGTGTATCTTGATGACTACTGGTGCATATTGTTACCTTTGGATTGAGTGTATGTGTTTGGGATATCAATTGAGGCAGGACGTATTCTTTGTTGTGATAGATTGTGTCGCCTCTTTTTGGATGGATTCTTATCTTTACATGCATTGGCATGATGGTGTATGCAAGCATTCATGTTTAGGATGGTGGTCACTTTGATTCTTGTTGCAAGTATCATGATGGAGCACATGGAGCACTTTGATTCCTTGATGGTATATGTGGCTAATGGATTATTCTTTTGATTCATGTTTTGAGGTTACTTGTTCCCCTTATGCAATGCATACAACAAGTGGGATAATGTTAGGAAAAGGTGTTGTACACCTTGCATAATATATTTAATATAATTATTCTTGGGGCCACTTCATGTTGCATGTAACATTGGGACATAAGTTAAGCTACTAAAATGTAATTATTTAATATTGGGGAAAATAAATAAATAAAGTACCCAATATCAAATACGGGGATTGTCGGAATAGGATGCCATTTAATTGAAATCCTAAACATTATTTCATGTATCTTCTATGTCCTTGGAAAGTGTTCCCCAAACACTAGGATTAGAAAGAGATTAAATTCAAATGAAATGAACATGTTAATTGAAATTTGTAATTAATTCTAAATGATAGAAACATGTGAGGGAATCCAAGATGAGTTCCTAAATAATAGGAGCACACGGGGCACCCATATGGAAGGTGGAACCCACCTTGAGCTAAGTTAATTGTTTGGATAAAAAGACAACACTTCAGTAATGCATGTAAAGATCATAGAAGTTAGGGATTGATGTTTACATGCATGAAGTTTAGTTCATATTAGTTCAGTTAAGTTTAGTTTAGTTTAGTATCAGTTTAGTTTAGTTATGGTTTAGTTATCTTTAGTTGCATGTAGTTAGTTTTAGTTGAATGCTAGTTGACTTCAGTTGACTTGGAATGCATGGCTAATGCTTGAGTTGCATGACAGATAACAGGTGATACATTTAGTTAAGTTTGGATGATCAATCATGCATTTTGTTTGCATGAATTGATGGAGTGATATGTTTTAGTTAATAGAGATTGACTTGGACCCATCTTGGGCATCCAAGTTGGCATCTTAGAGTTAACACTTTTAAACGATAAGATATTTTATAAGGCTGAGTTAAGTGGGCCCATTCTTGGACACCAACTTTGAGGATAAGCTTAGAAGATATCTTCGAAATCAACGTTGAGTTATGACTTCAGTTTGGGATGCCCAAATGATGGACTTGTTTTGACATTGTTCTTCACAGTAGAACTCCACTTGAAAAGAATAGGCATGGGTTTTTTGAGATAAGCATTGTGCTTTGTAATTGTCTCATTATTGTCTATTTATTGCAGCAAGTTGAAGAGAGTTAATCAGATTTTATTGTAGGTTGTGAAGAAGAATTGTTGAAGGAAAAAGAAGCATCTCAAGGGAGGATTGATAAAGAATTATTGTAATCTTGTTCTAAGGTTACATAATACAAGTACTATTGATTCTTGGTGGAGTTTTTTCCCGAAAAGGTTTCTCCACGGTATATGTTGTGTAACTTCTAATCTTCTCGTCATATTCTTCTACAACCTTTTGTCTTCATTTTACAAATGGTAAAATGTATCTAACTAGATAATCATCCACAAAGAATCTGTAACAAAGAATACTTAATTAGATCAACAATCTCATAGTTTTACAAAGTAGTAAGCTACATAATTACCTCAATTTTCAACAGGGACATGGTTTTGCAATCTCATGGTTTCAGTCACATGGTTTTGTGTAATACCACTTGGTGGTTTTGTGGGAACTTATTTCTATAAAAGAAATCACAAGGGTAGTTGTTTAGTATGGTAAGTTTGCATGTTAGCTTTGGTTAGCATTTGTGAGGGTTTGAAGCATGGCATGGGATGTGTGGTTGCATGCTTGTTCACATGGATTGCTCAGAGAGGGCTTGTTGCTTCAATGGTGTTCATGGAGACTCTGAAGATGTATTGTAATCTTTATTGTTGAATAATACATGAGAGATGGATGATTTTGGAGGCTAGGTTTTTTCCCCTCTTGAGGGTTTTCCTAGGGTATATCTTGTGTCACATTTTCATGGGTATGTTGACTATTCTCTTGCATGTGGATTCTAAATACTTAGTTGCATAGATTTCTCTTTTGGGTTATGTGGAAATTATCTTTAAATGGCTGCAATTTTCCAACAGACTTATCAATTATCTCGTGTTGCGTGGATTCTTTGTTGGAATGTTGCTTGCTAAAAAGGTAAGGTTTTTCTGTGTGGTTGTTTTTAACATATGTAATTTAATTTTCTTAATAAATATTTGATTCATTCATTAATATTATTAATAATTATAATAATTCAAGACCAAATCAAAATTTAACTATACTGTTCAATCATTCTTTTACGATACTAAAAACACAAATAGTCGTTGATTCCATTTTAAGAACACAATATTGCAAACAAAATAAATTTTGTTGATACAATATTTCATGACACATTATTATGCCGTAAGGAATTCCATTGCAGCATTAGTTTTCCGTATACATAAAAACTTTGAATGCCATTTTGATGTGCTTAAAGAAAGTCATTACCGATGCTTTCAAAATAACATATCTACAAATTTTGAGTGTTCAGACGCGTAGATTGTGCGATGCTTGTACCCATCTACAAACATGTTTCAATATTTGTTGGCGAAGTAATTTTTACTCATACAACCTAATCCTAAGTCGTTCAATATCAAATCGCCTCTACTGATGGCTTTCAGTCTATAAGATCAAAGCTCATGCGATGAGAAGATAATTTTTCCACTACAATGCCATCACCATCAGTTACTTTGATGCTCTGCTTCCCCAACCGCAATGAGAATCCATGTGTGGGCTCTGGGGTTTCAAGTGCAATTGTAAACATTGTGCTTTGGAGAAGTCTCTCAACATTGCTATGGAGAACTTGAATGCATAGTTTGAGGATTTGCACCATGACGCATTAGAGGAAACCTACGTTGCGAGGTCTGCAAGACAAGACTTTACCATGGAGTTTCCCAAGTCTGTAGAATTTGCCCAGATCTTTTGAAATTTGGAGAAAATACTAGCTAAATACCCTAGAATGAAGGAAGAAAAGAATTAAGTTCGGGCATCCTATGTGACTGCATATTGGGTCGAAACAGAGTCAATTCCATTTGTAATTGAGTTGTATGTAGGATGATAAGGTTTTTGCAATTGAGGACATCAAACCGACAATACTAGGGTAATAGATACTTTCATTACATCTTTATCACTTTAAAAAAAGTTAATTGGGCTCTTTAGCTCAGGATACCATGTGGGTAGTTTCTTCTGAGGTGATCAAACCCACATGGTTCTGTCAGTTTTTTTCATGGAATCTTAGTTATTAGTGCTTGCCTAACCGATGGGTATTGGTTGTCTTGCTCCACAATGTTATACCACACTATCGGTGTATATTTTTTAATTCTTGTTCTCTCTCATATCTATTCTAGACTAGCTTGTGCATCATGGTAATTGAGAAAAAATAGTGTATGTATAATTGATGGGTATTTGTCCACAATGTTGGAAATTTTGGCTTAAAATTATATTGTAATGCACAATGCTGAAAATTTTATGTCATAGATTTAAAATTGATTGAAACCCTAAAAGCTTGGGGAAATTTTGGTGTGAATTTTATTCATTTTTTGAGTAGGGGTGGAAAACATATGACTGTAGCGTAGAGATTTATTTTAACGCGAAAACCCTTTAAAAAGTGAATAAAATTGAGATATTATGACACGAATGTGAAAAATGGAGGATCTTACCAGAAAATTTAGTCAAACCCTAAAATTTTTTAAGATTTTGTTTTATATGTGTTGGAGAATATAGGTGAGCCGAATACCCATTTGAGGGATTTGTGATTTGGGATGGTTTGGTAAGTGTTTGATGGGTTCATGCAGTGAGATGCTTTTGGATTTTTTTGTGTTATTGGGATAATTGCAGGCAAAATGGGAGCAAAAGAAGAGGATTTTTCTGAGGGGGGACAATGAATGTTATCATAGCATTAGGATTCTAGAATTTTCTCAATGCCTAGGTGGATCTGTTGTGTAGAGAGACATGGATTGCTTTGTTTGCAATGGACGTATGTTCCCAATTCTGTGCATGCAACTCCAATATCAATACATGGTACCGAATCCCGCTCTCATTCCTTCCCTGAGAAGTCAAGGGATTGACTTTTGTAGGTGGGTTGTTGTGTTTTAGGGTGGAGATTGATGGGTCCTTGTGCATTTTAGTTTGCAATCCCATAACAAAGCATTAGACATTGCTTCCCCCATGATAAAAAAGAGGCTTGTCCCCTTTGTGGCTATACAAGTATTAGCAGACCAAATAGATAAAGGATTTAAGGTAATAGACATTGCAAGGGATGATTTGATGCATGACGACCACACTATCAAGGATTTGAGCTGTGAAGTTTACAATTCTAGGATTGATCTTTGGGGCCTCAGTGGGCCCATCCCTCCTAACACCGACCTTGAATTGGGTTCTGCAACCTATAATGACTATTTGCATTTGTTAAGTTATAACCCCCATGGTGCTTTTTCTTTCAATTTACAGGAAGGTGTGTGGACTAAACTACAGGCCCCTATGCCCAGAATCCTCGATATTCTTGTCCTTGTAGAGTGTTCAGGAAGACTTTTCATGGTAGGGAATGTTGTCAAGAGAAATCTAACTGGGAGCGTCAAAGTTTGGGAGCTATCTGCAAATGCCATGGCTTGGAAAGAATTTATTGGAATGAAGGACAATGTGTTTGAGGAATCTATCTTTTTACAAAATCTATATAAATAACGCTGAAAGATATATTCTTACAAATGCCATCACATCATATAACTGCTAACTTTAAAATAATCATTGCAATTGTAACTATTCATGATAACTATCATAAGACAACATAAACATAATTGTGGCATAAAGATATGAGAAGATAATGTAAACACAACCACCAAATGTTGAAACCTATAAATCAAGAACCCAAAACATAAAGCACAATATCATCTATAATGAATAAATCTGCATTGTAGAAAGATAAATTTATATTTATCTACAGCTGCCTTTCAAACTGCCAAATGGGTTATGAACATAGAATATACCAAGGCACTTAAGCTTTAATAGTTTAGAGAGATTTTGTGGAAGGTCATGAGTGAAGCGAATGCTTCCCCCTTAGATATTTGAAAATTCTTGAACAGATCTCCTGTGGAAATATCAAACACAAGCATCGCCGATAAAATTAGGTCCCTTCAATCCACATCTCTTATTGATGGATGGTGTATGCCTATCTTGCAAAATCTAACTTGAACAAACATTAGTAGGTCTGGAATCCATGGGTGAAGAGGACTACTTGATAAAATTTATGCATTCAGTAATGGCATCCGCTTAGAAGGAATTGAAGGAGGTAGAGGCAGGCGCGTAAATAGAAGCAGATGTTGTGGTTAATTATATGCTTTTGATTGTAACGTTCATATGGATAATTATAACTACAAGCTTATGGAAGCTCAAATACCTCATTGTCTATTACAACCAAGAAGAAAGAATGAAGACCAAACGCATGCCACTCACCTAAACATCAATTTAAATTAGACGGATAAAAATGTAAATGGAAAAAATGCAGTTGTAGTGGAAACACCCCACACTGTAGACCTAGATTTTATTGCATTATTTTACATCATAATTAAATACCAAATTTCCTCCACTAATCACCGCATATTATTCTCTTACGATGTGCTTAAAGGAATTCATTATCAAACTGACAAGGAAAAAGTGCAAAAAAGATATCTTACGATGTTAATTATATATATTTTATTACGCCGAGAGGCGTCTATAGTGGCATCCACCAAAAAGCAAAATTCATTGTAAGTAAAAAATATTGAAGTTGAGTTTGACATCCATTGCCCAATCCAGAGCAAAGATTATCAATACACAGGGGTGCAAAGATTATTCACGTGATTGAGTGATAGCACAACAAAGTTAAGGTTAAAACCTACAAAAGGGACAACGTAGATCTCATTTGGGCATGGTTGAATTAGTTCAGGAAATCTTGACTATTGCTTAGTTAATGCATAAACCCATGTCCAGACTTCCATTCACCTGATGCCATTTTTTTGGCGTCAACCTTACCGACATCTGCACACGACATCCCCGTATGATCCTCCCGCATTGCCAATTTCCACAAAGATTTTTCGTAGGTTTTTGTCTTGCCTGAGCCATCATTGGCTTCTACTAGCATCACGTCCACACAAATATTCTACATGACCTTCATGATTTATACATGCTGGGTGAATGCTTTCGAGCACGAGATATCATTTCAAAAGAAAGGGAAATGCAATAATTTTTTTACAAGATGGAAATATTTCAACTATCTTATGCCATAAACTGTCTTCCTCAATTTGTGTGACCATAAATAATAAATCGAGGTTTATTGAAGGGAGATGCAATAATTTTTTGATATTATGCAAAAATATATGGCATCCCCGTGGTTCTAAAATGAGAATTCAGAGATGTAACTCATTTTGTAATGATCATCTAAGGCTATACAAAGTGGGCTTCCAAATTTCTTGCAGGTTAAACATATATCTGAAGGTTTTTCAAGGGATTGACTGTAAGTTTTTGATAATGTGCAAAAAATTCAATCATCTTCACAAGTTATTTACAAAACAAAATCAGTTATTGATCTTCTATTAAAATGGTTGCCTTAGACTACAATCATAAACTCTTTAAATTTGTCTCAAGGTAACTAATACATTTTGAGGTAGTTGTAATATTTTTGAAAAGACACAATTTCATTTGCAATGGCCATTGTTAGTTTAAAATGACCGAGAAAATTCAAACATGTTGGTCTTTTATTAAAGTGTCATACTAGGACTGCAAACATGATTTTTAAGATTTATCTCATGACGAATGACAAAATTTTAAGGTTTTCCAAGGAAGTCGTGTTATTAATTTGAAAATATTAAAAAAATTGAGGCATGCCAAATCAAACATTGATCTTTTGTAGATTGTTCATCTTGAACTCTAAATATTGACTTTGTGGATTGTCTCATTTTAATTGAAAAAAATTCAAATATTTTTAAAGGCAAATGTACTAATTTTGTGACAATATATAAAAAATTTAGCCATCTTGGTTGATGTATAATAAAGGAAATTCAGTTGTCTATTTTTTATTTAAACATTGAAATTGTACTATGAATATACTAGCTATCTAGATTTGTCTCATTGTAGATAATAAATTTTCATTTTTTTTCTAGGGAGTTGTAATAATTTAAGATGAGTTGCTTTGCTATTAATCCTGTAAGAGTTTGAGAAACAAGGGAAGTTGGTGGTTTAAGTTGCCTGCCCTATGGGGAGTATTGTCAAGTGGTTAATTGGTTGAGTCTGAATGCAATGACAATGCATGATCTACTTTTAGTGGGGAATAGGTGTAAGTTGTAGATAAATAAATTTAGCCTTTGTATATCTAGGCTTGTGTTTAGGATAGTAGGTTTTGCAGAGATCAGGGGCATTTTCTATCCTTGGTCACATAATTTTACTAGTCAAAGCAGTAGATGGAAGGGAAAAGAGATTTAAAGAAACAAGAATATGCCAACCATGCAAAATAGAAGGACAAGGTTTGAAGAGTTCTGATACTTCAAGGACTCATTGGAGAAGGTTTTATGTCTCTTGCAAATATCCAACAATGCTGGGTCAAAAAGGATTTAGTGAAAGTCTGTACCCAATAATGGAAAAAACCATTTTTCCATTGGGCCAATTAAATTGAGAATCATGCAGTATTTATAGGTAGAGAAACTGAAGTACATGAATGGAAAAAAGAGTTATTTCTTTATGATAGTGAAAAGGTTTTTCAATTCTTTTTCTTGCATATTTTTGAGATATATAAGAAGTATGTAAAAGGTCAAAACAATTGAACATAAGTGTCTATTAATATTTATTATTTTCAACTTGTTAAGATGCAGTGAAAGCTACAAAAAGAGCGAAAGAGATAATTACACTGTAGCTAACCTTTTTGTAATGTCTGCTTTCTCTATAAACATAATACACATGACATCTAAATGAAAGGAATGAGTATAAGTTGTTCTAGCATAAGATCAAAACTCTTGATAAGGCTTGAGATGACCATTTCCGAGATTAGGGTTCAAATAGCTTAATGTTTAGGGTTAAGGTTCAACTGATTAAAAATAGGCACCTCGAGAAGGATATCTCTCGACGTACTTTAGATATATTTTTAAAATATAGGTATGCTTAAAGGAATTTATTATCAAACTGACAAAGAAAAAGTGCAAAAAAAAATATCTTACGACGTTAATTATATAGATTTTATATAAAGATAAATAAATTAGTTATTGTAATGTTTTACGAATTAAAATAGCAAATTAGTTAACAAAATAAATTCTGTTGATACAATATTTCACGACACATTATTAAAATAGCAAATTAGAAGTTTGATTTACTTTTACGCACTAAGAAAACTTGCATTCCTATAAGCTTCGCTTTTTAAAATTTCACCGAATCTCTTATGTATGGCGTGGGTTGTTCTCGCCAAATATCATTCTTGTAAGCATTTCTGTTATGAGTTTCCATATGGCGGCGAACCGCCCATAATACCACCGTATAAAATCAACTATTTAAGTCAGTTGAAAGGTCTGAATGTCGGAGGGGGCATGTTTGTTCTGTGCGTCCATGACCCATTGCGTTGCCCCCTGTGGATAATAATTCTGCACAAGAATAAATTACAAAGTAGGCTGAACATAAAATGGGCAAGCAAACCACAACATTTACACAAGAAATAATTCTGTACGCTATCAGTGCTGCAGTGAGCTGCATAGTTCTGTTTGTAGGGTTAAAACAACTTGACCCCAACAGAGGCGCTGCAAAGAAGGCTGCCGATCGAAAGAAAGAAATTGCAAAGAAGCTCGGCCGCCCATTCGTCAAGACAAACCCTTATGAGGTACATTTAGCTTTTCACTATCTCTAGGGTTTTGGTTTCTTTCTTTTCCAAATAACCCCCTTATAACCCCCTTTTTGTCTTGGTTTTGGTTTGAACTGAATCTTTAAATTGTGAAATTTTCTTGCAAAAGCCTTTCACTTTGCACATTCAAATGAAAAATTGCAATCCGATTTTGGTAGGTTGAGAAAATTAGAGGTTTTAGCGTCTGCAAGAGCGAATTGAGTAGTACCCACGTTAGTTTTGGGAAGTATGACGCTAGGTATTGGAAACAGAATTGGAATGACACTGGTTTAATATGAACATAATCATTTTAACGGTAAAATCTTGTAGAAAATGTCTCTCTATTTGCTTGCTGCTATGAAAAAGTATCCGAATTCGTAATTATAAATGAAGTTTTGTTAATGGAAAAGTGGAAAACAGTTTCTAAAGATTATATTTATCTGTTGCAATTGGTTTATGCCGATAACTGAAGCAATGCACTTGTTTTGATTTGTTCTGGGGAGTGATTGGGTCCCCATTTACCTTGATCTTTTAATGGTGAAAATTAAATATCTCTCCATTTGCGTGTTAGAAAAAGAATGTGAATAACCAATTGGAAATAACTCTTTCCTTATAGAAAGGAGAGAAATGGTTCCCCAAGATTATGCTCATCTCTTGTAGATTTTTTACGTAAGTAAATGGAGCAATGTACATGACTTAATCTTTGCTTATACATTGTAGTTTTTTTATGTAAATAAATGGAGCAATGCACTTAACTAAATTTATCTTCTAGAGGGATTGGGTCTAAATTCCAATTTTCAACTGGTGTATATGTACAATTTTTTGGTGAATTGACAAAAAGAGAGGGTTCATTTTCAATATCAATAAGACCGAGTTTGGCTTGGCAACCCTTGTTAAACTCCCTCAGAATCAATTCTTCCTCCTTATGACATCCTCCACCTTGTTCTTATCTCTTACTTCATTTTTTCTAGGTTTCCTGGGTATCCTTCCACTCCTTCCTCTTGGTCCCGTTTCTCCCTTTCACGCTCTTTGTCTTCCTGCCCTCTCACACTAGCCTCCTTTCAAATTGATCCTCTCCTGTCCCACTAACCTCTCCCCGCACCACCCCCCTTTACCATTGTTTTCACGTCTTTTTTGGTCCTTATTTGCCTTGTTATTGTTGAATTTTTTTTTGCTTTTCTCTTTTCTGTCATTCGAAGGTTCTGTATCATTTATCCAATAATCATATTTATTATTTTTAGTACATTATAATAATATTGTTATTTGTTTTCTTTTAGTTATAGATTTTTCCACTTTCTAATTTTCATTATCTTGACATTGAGAGGTGTTCTATAGCAGCAGCAAGGCACAGAGTTTCATATTGTGATATTGTGATAGTGTACATAAAAACCAAAACATAGCTGCCATATATTTAAAAAAACTAGAATTATAATGAATGAAACTAAAACTATAGTGAATAAATTAATTAATGAAACAAGTATGTACATTAGTAAATAAAATAATTAATGAATCAATTATGCACATTATTAAATAAAATAATTAATAATTATACACTTCAAATAATATTTTTGAAGCAATATATTTTAAATTTATTCTAAAAATTAAAACAAAGTAGATATTATTCATTTAAGTACATAGTAATTAAATAAAATAGCGAGTAAAATATTAGATATCTTGAATACATATTAATGCATATATTTAAGATATCTAGACATATAAACATTATTTATTTTGACATTTAATTAAAAACTAATTTATTTTAGGAATATCTTATTTTTTTATTAAAAAGTTATTTTATTTTTAATAGTAATGCAATGAATCATTAAAATCATGCACAAGTATTCAAAAAGTTAAATGAAAATAAATTATTTACTTATTTTTTCTGTTTTAGTATGAATATATTTTTTAAGAGCAAATGTATTTTTTCACTTGTTATATATAGTATTCTATATTTTTCTTGTCTTTTGTTATCATTTTTTAAAAAATATAGTAAATATTGAATTTATTTGTAACTTAATGTTTTATTTATAAATATATAAAATCTACTTACTTATACTATGCATTTTATCAAGATATCAAAAAGTTCTTACTATTTTTTTTAATAATTTTGCACTTAAATGAATAATATCTACTTCATTTTAAAAATTAAAAATAAAAATAAATTGTTTCAAAAATATTATATAAGTGTATAGGTTATATTATTTATTAAAGTACATAGTTATTTCATTAATTATTTTTTCATTATAACTTAACTTTAAAATATACATGGTAATGGGTTAGTAAACATTAGTATGTTAATATGATTTAGTGATTGTCGGAGTCGGATGGGTTGGGATGGTATGGGGTACTTGGAGTGTAGGAGTTTTATGGATCGATCATCATTTTTAGATTTGGTAGTGGTTAAGTAATATGAGCATTAATATAATCATCCTTGAGAATTCTTTGATGCATGTTTTATTCGTTTTCGTAGTGGGAGGTCTATCAAAGCTCGTAGTTGTTTTATGGTGCCCCTTTTTGACTTAAGGGTAAGTGCTAAAACTAGGAATGTGGATTGTAGGTTATGGAGTTGGCTATTGATGGGAAGGAGAAATAGAGGAATGAAAGGGGGATTGATGGGGTGATGCTCAATGACTTTATTGCTTGTTTGTAGTAAGAGATCAAGAATCCAGACTTGTCGAGAATTTGGGAGTTGGCAAAGGAGATGGATAGTGTACCATGCGTTGGATTAGGAGTGCCATGACCAACCAACCTCTAGTTAGATCTTGGACACTCACAAGGGTTGAGGAATGTGTTTGGTATGTCCAATTGTTGTGTAGCATAACAATGTTGTCCAATGCGGTTGACACTTATTACATAACAATATCGAGGATGTAGAACACCAAGCAGAGGTCTATTTCAATTGCCTCCTTAAATGCTTGCATGCCTGAAAGCATTGTTAGGAACATTTGCATTGGGTTGTCAAAGAAGTCACAAAGGTACTTAAGGTTAATCTTTCTCTTGAAGCTAAAATTGATGTTTTTGGTTGTTGTGAGGATGAGAACTTAGATGAGTTGGTGGAAATCACTCCTACAGAAATCATGAAGTATGTGTTAAATGTTGATGTGCTTATAAGGCTTCAGTGAGGCTTGCATAGTTTTCTTGGTTGCTATGAGTTGGGATTTATAATGTTAAGACTTGTTTTGTATGTATGAGGGGGTTGGTGTAATTTGCCCCCTCTTGGGTTTCTTTGTTGAAACTGTTGATGGTTTGTCCATCCTTTTTGTGTTGCTTCACTTATGATTTGGTTGGCTAGGAAGGCTCTCATTTCAGACTGGTTCATGTATAATTTGTAGAGGTTTTTTGGTCTTACCTTGGTAGCATGCTTTTGGTCGAAGGGGGTTATGTTTTAAGGTCTACCTGGTAGATATTAATATAACTAGTGGCTTATGGAATCTTTGGTTTTTGGCAGTAATCCATGGTTGCCTCTTCTATGTTTGGGTCTTTTGTCTCTTAGTTATATATGTAGACTTTTTTTTGACCTAATAATATATTATACTTCCAAGCATGTTATGAAGTGGTGGATTAAGGGTTCATGGTTCCATTCATTTAGTTTGATGGTCATATCTAGATAGATAATTTTTATTAGATGGATTTGGTGAGCATAATGTTACTAGCAATTTGGGCTTCAATGCTTAATTTTTGTGGCCCTTGGGTGCTTAGCCTAGGTTTACTAGCAAAAAAATAAAATTCAAATCTAAAATAAATTAGTTCTAAACAAAAGTTAAAATAAATAATGTTTATATGTTTAGATATCTTAAATATATACATTAACAAAATTCTTGAGGCACCTATCTATCATAAATGATAATTTCAATATATACACATCAAGAATGATATCTCTTGGCATCTTTTAGGTATTTAATATATCTCTCGACCATAACATATGTTAATGGTGTTGGTGGGGACCCCTAGGATTGTATATTATATTTCAAATATATGATAGAGTTCCATTTCCACGACTTGCTTCTATCCAAAGATTGGAGGTTAACATGACCATTGCATTCTTAGCAATTAGTAACTCAACATCTTTTGACATCCTTTTGGTGCATTGACATTGCCCGCTTTGGTTGCAATGCTATTTTCAACAGGTCATTTTAATGAATGCAAATTTGTTTTGTTGTGATTATGCACTTTATCACTTGTGGTGGACAAATGAATTCTATTGTCAAATATTGCCCGCTTTGGTTGCAATGCTATTTGCAACAGGTCATTTTAATGAATGCAAATTTGTTTTGTTGTGATTATGCACTTTATCATTTGTGGTGAACAAATGAATTCTATTGTCAAATTCTTTGTTGGTGGTTCTATTTATGCCAACATTGGTTCTTGCCATCAATAATTGCCAATGATCAATTGTTGGATTCACATCTCTTAGATTTGTGAAATGTTGACAAAGCTTTTATTAGTCCTTGCTTTCTCCTTTTTGTCTAAATATCTTATTCAAAATAACAATTGTTTTTATTTTTTTCCATTGTAATTTAGCACATTTTTTCACTATCATATGGTGGTCTATTGCTGATAGAAGGCAGTTGTCTGAAATCTCCCACCAAAATCATAGATATACCTCCAAAATTCATGTTTGTATTTTAGGGAATGCTTGATGAAGTCAAGAATCTATATTTTATAGCAAATTTTATCCAATGAAGCTCATTTCATTAATCAACATGTATTGAATATGGCTGATCTCTTCTTAGAAAGTCTTGTTCTTTCTAATTTAGCAAAATCCTTGAATGGGATTTGAAATTGTGAATGAATGATCAAGGCTCAAATATTTAATGTTGCAACTTTGGTTGGTAAAAGTAATAGAAGTGGAGAGCGTCTTGAGAATATTGCATGTTGAAGAGGTTTGTCATGCCCTCGCAAAGATGGATCAGATCGTTGGATCATCCAATTGCTCAAGATAGTTGAATTAATACTAAAAGGCAAGCAATCAATATGCAACAAACTAACCCAAAGATTACATCATGGAAGGATGTGAGTATGAAAGAAGATGATTAATTGGTTAAATAATACCAAGACACCTCCTTTTGTATAAAGAAAAAGTAACTAAGGGAAGGCGGACAATGGAAGAGGATCAGCATAAGGAATAATATTAATAAAAGTAAGAACAACTAACTACAAGCATTAAGAAAGAGCCGTGTCCCTTAGCAAACAAATAACTTGAAAGGTTATGTCTCTCAGTCCCATCATGATATAAAGGAGGGACCATTCAAGGAAGAGAGACTATGATTGATTGAAGAGGAAAACAAGATACAAACTAAAGAACAGATGAGCTCGTACTTCAGAAAGGATTGTTGTTATCAGATATTCCCCCATATATATAAACATTTAGGTGTATTTTCTGCCAACTATTGTTTACATATGTATGCCTATGATTTATAAGATAATAAGAGTAATTAATGTATGATTTCCTATGCTAGAATTATAGATGTATTTGATTGTTTGAAATCCACTTGTGGGAAGGGCTTGGCGTGGAGTAGGCAAGTGAGGCTAGTAAGTTGCCATCCTAGAGTTGTCCGTAATGGCTCCTAGGATTAGAGGGCACTTACCTAGAGAGTTGAGTAAACCACTTACGACTGCCGCTCAATTCCACAAGATGGTGAGTGTCTTCTGGGAGTTGAGACATTGATGGGGAAAGCAGGTACAAGTCACCAAGGGGGAGGGTTGTGGTATACACCCTCTTAGGCATGGTATATGGCTTTGGGTGGACCCATCATGTCCCTTCTCCCAAAACCTTATTATGTTTACATTGTTGGTAATCTATGAATGGATATAATTGTCTAACTCTCATATATATATATATGAATTGGCATATATTGTTCTTATGGTGATGCAGGTTTCAAACCCAAGATTGCATTATTAAAGAATATCCATTTGGTAAGACAAACCTTAACCCTAATTGTTGCAACTTGTGATCAGTAGGCAAATTCTAGGGCAAATTAAGAAGGGGACATTACAAGCTTGACGAATGGCACCAATTAGCAATTCTCTCTTTAATTATTAGATTATTATCCTTGAAAATTTATTGGGATTTCATATTACCATTTGTAATTGTAAATCATAGTTCACATATTGTTACTTGGAGAGTACTTGGCAAGCTCAAAATTTGCGACTTGGCAAAAGCTTGACAAAACTTGGCAACTAAAAAACATACTTAAATATCGAAAAAACATTGTTTTTATTTTTTTGACAAAAGTCAATTCCAAAATGTATAAAAAGAGTCTTAAAAACCATGAGGAAGTGTTTTATATTAGATTTGATTCTTGAATACATATGGATTACAAAATCCCATCATCGTGTGAAGTTGAATACATAGCCAACTACTAATTGTAACTAATATGAATTTATGATGATTGTTTTTGAAAATCATCATCCTAAATTGTACATCCAAGTAAGTAAAAAAATTGCAAGTTTTTATAGTTTCCTCTTCTTTATTCTAGTGAAAAATTGGGTGGTAATGGTCCTCGTACTCAATTGTGGCTCCCTAATTGGCTCCACCTTGCTACTAGATGGCAATGACTTCTGCCATATCAATGTTATCCGATGACATTTCGATCTCCCTTGCTTCTGCTATAGCCACATCCTCCACAACCTGCCTCTTGAAATCAATAATCTCATCCTCTGTAAACAAGGAGAGCTCATCATCTTGTACAGTCTAGTCATTGTAGGGATCAATCTCATCCAAATTTTAATCAATTCAATGTTGGTATGTCAAGTCAGTTTTATTTCTTCTAGCATTGACAAAGTAGTTAGTGACTAGCTATGCACACAAATCGTATGCGTCGGGCATGGGCGAAGGCCTAAATGATAGAGGTTTGTAGGGGGTTGGCTTTAGCCCCCTTGCCATACCTAAAGGTTGTTTCGGTGAGGCCATTATGCCTCATTGGAGAAAAATTGTGTCGTATGACGTGTGTTTAGGCTTGGGATTATTTTTTTTGAAATTCTAGAAGAAAATGGAAAAAAAATCAATTAACTTGAGAATTGCCTAAAAAATCTTCCCAATTCATTGCAAAATGCTTGCTTGCTTGTTGTAGTGTGTAGTGTGGAAGGGCGAATGGAGGTTATATAGAGAAAAATTTGCATTTTTCTAAGTCAAAATCACATCATTTGCAAGTCGAAACTGCATTATGGCCTAGCATCGAGTTTTTCATGCAAAATCATTGAGTTTTGACAAGTACTCGTGGAAAAAATCAATGTTTTTTTTTTGCAAAAAATTGAGAAAAAAATTGGCGAAGTTTACTTTGTGAGTGCTCGTGGGCCAAAAAAACTTGCAAGGACTCGACAAGTTTACAAACTATGTTGTAAATTACTAATAATATAATTTATTCTCATCTCATTAACTTTTATTATTCTCATTAATTTTATGTTTTCATTCTTATAATATTTGCAATAATTATCTAGTTTCTATTTAGGATACGCTTGTTTATTCATTAATATTCTCACTATTCACAATATGGTTATTTTATTTTATTAGAACACAAGTTCATTTTAATTATTTTATTTTTTATTAATTCCATTATTTTTTAGAACTATAACATTTAAAATCTAGCATTCTTTTTGATGTCATTCAAAATTTCTAATCTTAGTAAAATTATTAATTATTATAAATATTTATAATTTTTTAACTAATATACTAGCCTACTAGGTATTTTATTTTATTTGTTATAAGATTTACAATTTAATAATATCTTAATTATTTAATAATTTATAGTATATGTTAGCATAATAATTAAATATTATCATTATATTTATTATAATGATTGTAACTTTGCCATAAATTATTATAATACAAATTATAACATGATAATCAAATACTTGTTGATGTTAAAATATCTTACAATGATATCATGATTTTCACAATTTTTATAATTTTTTAAAGGAATATTCTCATTTTAATCTATTATAAGATATTGTTAGTAATTATATATATTTTTTGTTGATATAAACCTAGGTTTTACACCTAAGAGTCACAAAATGGAGCATTAAAACTTGGATTATAGTAACGCAAAGTTCATCGGAGCCATCCCATTTACATAGCTTATCTTGCCATCCTTTGTATGGGCAAAAAAATTGCCTTCTATATTCAAAACCAAAAGCATCATTTTTGGATCAAAATGCAAGGAATGTACACAAACTATTGTAGTTAGTGTACAATGCCTATTGTTGTGTTTTTGATAATATGGTTTATTTGACTATGTATTATTTGTTTGTCAGCTTTGGGTAGTTATAAGCGTCAATTGGTTGACAATTGTGTTCCTCTTGGCAATCGTTGGGTCCTTTAAATAGATTTTGTATCATCAAGGAAAGGCAATATGATCTAGTCGAATTGAGTCTAATCCTTGGTTGACCATATTTGGTCTACTTCTATAATAACTTCATGTGCGAATAAAGATATACTTTTACTCCTTTACTTGGTATGCACTGTTAATTCTATTCATTATTTCAAGTATTCATTTTATTAGATAGGAGAGTAAACATTAGTGTCGTTGCCTTAAAAGAAATTGGGTGGAATTTGAGAGATTCATTCCCTTAGACCGTAATAAAGGTGGGAAGAGACCACAAGGTGGTCGAGACTAAGAGATCAAATGATTTGTAAGGATCGTAGAACAAAGAGAATGAAGGAGAAGAATACGAGGGACACTTGAGGAAAATACTATCATACGATTCCCAAGTCAAAGTCTTTCCCAAGAACGTAGTCAAAGTTGGAGCATAAGCCGAAGTCGGAACCTCAATTTGGAAAACAAACACAATTCCTCCACAAGAAATCGTTCGAGTAAGGAGTGGCAAGAGATAGCAAGACATTTATCGATGCTCGTCAAAGGGTGGACCAATCTCTCTGACCAAGTAGGTAAACCAATAAATGAAGAAGAATGGGAAATTGAGTCTAAAGACTCAGTACTTGAGAATAATATTAGAGGTAGTGAATGATTGTTGATCAAAGAAGAGGTGGTTGAAGGATGCAAACGTAAAACTCTTGGGCCAAAAACATATAAAGAAATGGAAGGCAACTCTATACGTAACACTCAGGTAGGAGAAGTTGAGGATTCCCACTCAGTTGAGAGTGTGAATGAAGCACTAGAGCATTTGAATTAAAATCCCTTGATAAGTTGATTCTACATTGAAGCACTAGAGCGTTTGAATCAAAACCTCGATAAGTCGGTTCCAAGCATTGATGTCAGGATGGTGACTCCCTCGTCAAGTCCTAGTATTGAAAGATAGAAGTTGCCTAAATTCACAGGCAATGGGGCAGAGGACCCCACATGACATTGTAGAACCTCTAAACAATTTGGACAATGAATGGATAGGAAGATAGAGCCTATTGGCTATGATCCTTTCCAACAACATTAAGAGGAATAACTATTGATTGGTACATAAGTCGATCTAGCTCCAAAACTAATTGGGAAAGATTAAAGAAAGCTTTCGAGGAAGAATTCAAATTACTAATAGATGACAATGAAATTGTAGTAGAGATCTATAATACAAAGAAACATAAGCATGAGAACGTAAGGGCTCACAACTGAAGACTTACAAAACTATTAATGAAATTAGTGTTTGAAGAAAGTGGGGTTTGAGGAATTTTCTAAAAGAAATTAAGTGTATTTTGTAAGATTTTATGGCAAGAGTGGTGGTGGTTGTAGGAGGGGGAATTTGAGTAAGTTGTTGTTTGAGAAGTTGTAATAGGGGATGGTGGGGCACATGATGGTGGTGATTTCAAAGCTAGTGTTGAAGAGATCGTCTGAACCCTATAGGAAATGCCATTCTTCACTAGGTATGCATCACTTGGTGTGTGCATGTATGAAAGTGAAAGGCTTTGTTCAAGTGGACTTTAAGCTTGATCTCCACGATGTGCCTGCCAACTACGCTTCATCAAATCCGATGTCTCCTTTGTGCAATTTTTTATGAATGGATGAGATTGCTCTCATCGTCGTGCATCTTGCTGATGCGTGTTTTATGACTCACCAAGCACTCTAGAATAAAGAATCCAAAGACACTCTATCCTCTCTTGAAAAATTGCCTTGTACGCTAAGATTGCCAAAAAGATCATACAACAATTCCAATGTTTCGTAAGTTGGGTGTGGATAAGCTTTGCGGATGATGTGATTTTGCTGGTAACACAAAGGGATTTACTCTAGCAAGTCACTTAGAAAGCAAGGACCTAAATACAGTGTATTTTTTTTTTTTTGATTTTAGATAAAAAAAAGTGAAAAAGGGAGTATGGGTTGAAGAATCCTACACTATTCCTACGAACTCAAGAGACAGTAAGGATTGAATGAAACCAAAGAACAATACTTTGTTTCGCCACGCTATACGACAACTACACAAAGCGAGTGCAATTTTTCGGGGATTTGTGGTTAAATTTCCTTACTACGAACAACACCATCAATAGAACAATATTATTCAAAGTAATAGCATGAAGCATCCACATCAAAAGCTCAGTCTAACTTTACGCATTGAATAGAAATCATCCATCCAAAGAAAGTATGAGCAAAATTTCACTAATCCTTATGAACGATCAATTTATCATTCCCTTAACATACATTCAAAAGAAATTCTAACTTAAATCTATTCAATGAGGAAGAGAAGTATGGAACCATGCAACCATTTGACAATGAAAGAATTCAAAGCATTTCATGCATCATGAACTTTATTATCAAAATAGTCTTTTGCAACAATTTCATAAATTCTTTCTCTCTTTATTCTCTATTATCACTTCAATATTCTATTATCTTCTCCTATGTCCTCTTCTATGTAAATGAGAGAATGAGAGGGGGTTTATATAGAGTTTCAAAAATACAATGAACAACCTAGATTAATTTGGAATCAATGGCAGAGATTAAAAATAAACAACCCTAATTAGGGTTTCCTGAAATATAGTCAGTGATCAATGAGCTAACAGGTAGTGAACTGAAGTGGAGCTATTCTTGAGGAGGCGCATCCCTATCCTCTTTGGTGGCATTATACTGAATGAATTGGGAAACTATCATGTCAACCTCCTCGATCGTGACAGGTGGCAACGCATTGACCTTGAATTCTAGCAGATCTAAATCATCTGAGCATTCAGCAAAAGTATCTTCCCATTCTGATTCCTGCCGCTGGAAATTGCGAAAGATGAACAGGAAGTTAGCTACCTTAGTCAAACTTTGCTTGAGGACAGGCCCGGTAGTGAAGAAGATTTCTTGAATTTTGTGCTTCAAGTTTTCAAACTGCAGGTTGTTTGCTCGTACAATGTCCTTCTCTAGCGCATCTGCAGCCACAGCTAGAATCTTCTCCCGAACTTCTTTTGTCCTTTCCTCAATTCGGATAGTATTTGCCTTTATTTTTTCTAGGATCTCATTCTGTGTGATCAATGCCATGTACTAGCTGTTGAAATCATAAGCTGCACCTAGTGCAATTACTTTTCCATTGAACAACTCTTGCTTCGACACTCCTTCAAGCACTTTGAGACATGGAATGATTCTGTCTTGAATATCTTGAGCATTATCCCATGTTTTTGCCAATGTTGCAATTCTCGAGAGCAAAGAAGAAGTTTGTCCGTACGCCAATGCCAGTCTTTCCGCAAATACAACCACCTCTTGTCTATTGCTGATTAACCATTCTTTAGTCTCCTTGGCTATATTCTTCTCCTCTTCGAGAGTCTCCTGAGAAGTATTCATCAGTGGAGGAACTGCTGAGCTAGTTTGATCGAGAGGCTTAGTTAGATGTTGAATACACTCCTTGAGTTGTTCAACTTCTTGTTTATACTCTTTTTTCTTTGCTATCTCCTTCTCTAGCCTTGCTTTGATAGTGGCAACAAAATTATCCAATTCTTCCATCTCCTATCCTTTTGTGGTAGGGCCCAAATCGACAATGGTAATGGCATATTCCTGGGGAGTAATTTCTTCCCTTGACTTGTCAACTGTTGGCACAACAACTTGGGCTGTACAATGCCTAGCTTCATCTCTCTAAATGGTGGAGAAGGTTTTGGCAGGTTTTCTTGCACTGACTGCTTCTAATCTGGCCAAGAAATCTGCCATGTCATCTTCTTCTTCTGGAACTTTTTCTGGTTCCTTCATCTTCAATCTCTTTCAGCCAATTAGGAATAGTTGGCTGCTTGGTATCTTGTTCCTCTGGGATTTCTTGAATTCCTCTCAGGGCTGAAATCATTCCTTCTTCAAACTCATTGTCCAAAATGTCAACCTCATTGTCTGATTCCAAAATCTCGGTGCCTGTGGGTGATGGAGGCTCATCATCTTCTAGCTGAACAGGGATAGGAGAGGGAATCCTTATATCTCCCAGAGATTCATCAATGTCTAAAATTTCATTCACATTCGCGGAGACAGCAGAATGAAGAGGCTCTGGTCTTTGTTGCTTCCTGGTAGATTTCTCATTTGCAATTTCTTTTCCCTTTGTCTCCTTCCTTTTCTTGGGATTAGAATTCTCAATTGGCTCGTCTCCTTGGGATGCTCTAGCGTTCGAAGAGTAAGATTCCGCTTTGCCCATTAGAGTGTATGTCAAAGGTAAACCCTTATGCCGTAGTTCCTTAATCTGTTGATTTGCCCAACATTGTGAATACTTGATGATAGGTCTCATGAAGGTGTCCAAGTCAGAGATTTCTGGTTTTGACCAGCGCACGGAAGGAAGAGGCCGACTTCCATCAAAACCTGGCTGTGTAAATTCACCATCATCTTCAAGTTGGTCTGGCACACGGAAGAGTTTTGTCATTCTGATTAAGCTAACAGGCAGTCTGGACCACAATCTTTTCCTAACATCAAATTCATCCGCGGCATTGGCCCAGTAATCCTCTAGGTCTACTTTGTGTTTATATTTCTTTCCGTTCACGGTTTCAATGTGGTGGTGGGGGTCAAAATTGGCTCTAGATTGGTACGATGTGAACAAATACCATTGCATTTCTAGTCTAGCACCTTCAACTGCTTGTGCAGACGAGCAATATTCTTCCATGTTCTCGATGAAGAATGGGAAAGTGACGGCTGCTTTTTGCTTTGGCCTTTGGATGTTTTGATAAGTCTCCAATTGCCTAAGAACCTCCAATAGAATCATCTTGTGGGTGGGGTAGATGGGAAGCTTGAATGGATTCCCAGTGAATCCTTGGATTTGGATATAAGTGAATTTCGGAAACTGGATGTACCAGGATCCATATTTACTGATAAGGCTCTTTGCTTCATGTGTCAGCCTTTGATGCGTCTCCCCTTGTAGTATCCTCGTGATGAACATCAGGAATGCGTCGTGCACTCTTTGGAAATGGGACTTGGCAGACAGCTGCAATTGAGGGTAACATTCATACACTTTGAATTGATTTTCTCCATTTCCCACAACACCTTTGCATATCAATCCAGGATATCTATAGGCTCTGGCCAATAGATAAATGACATAGGAACTCATATGAAATGACTTAGTCTTTCCAAGGTTAATTAATTGCTCATGGATGTTATCACTGATCATTCTTGACTAGTTAAACATTCTGACTCCGGAGGTGATTTCCTCGATAAAGAAGTACATCCATGTTTCAAAGTAGGCACCTTGAGGATTGCCCAGTATTTTGTTCAGGAGCAAAACGATATCACCGTAGTCCTCCTTAAAGTTTGTTCGACGCAGTTTCTTAGGCATTTTCTTAGCGGAAGCTCTTGGCTTTTCCAACCATGTTTTGTTGATATGAGTTGCACATTGATTTGCCTGATCCTCAAAGATTCTTTTGGCTTCTTCGCTTGTTTTATATGAAGTTCGATTATGATCAGGTATACCAAATGCCTCTTGGATAGCTGGTTCTCCAAGGTGCGCCAAAATTCTTCCATCAGGAGCTATAATCTGTCTTTCTTGCGGGTTGTAATGTCTTGCACATTCAACCATCAATTCGACACACTGGATTGTTGGAGGAAATCCGGCAGTTTGGACAATTCCATTCCGCATCATCGAGTGGGCAATTGCTGTGGGCATAAGTCCGTTCAATCCATACATTCTCTTTTTGAATTCCTCAAAATCAACGTGTCCGAGGTCTGTATCTATGACGTTCTTCCATTTGGAACTGATCTTTGACTCCTGTTGAACTCCCTTACTTGCGAACTTCATTAGTGCTTTCTTTGACAACTCTCCAGGGGTGGTCATCAACCTGCGAGAAAAATATATTAACTTTCAATCATGATTTTCTTTTAAATTTCTTCTCTTAATATTCTAACTTTCAGCTTGTTGAATGTTAGATTCTACGAAAAAGCAGGCTGAAATTAACAACACTTAAGCAAATTTTCCGTTGGATAGAATGAAGACAAAAGTAAAGAATTCTTTCAAACTCTGAAGTTACACTTTGTGGCTAGCAATTCGACTTGAAACCTTGAGAATTTCATCTTTATTGTCGGAAAGCAAGCTATCCTCTGAAAACTTCGACCTTCAGCTTAGAATTCTACTTCTTTCTTTGTTCTTCACCTTGAAAAAAATCAATCACTCCACCTTCGAAATTTCTACCTCTCAAAAAAAATCTCTCACGAAAAATTGTATCTCTCGAAAATTTTTCTAACTCTTGAAAAATTCTCTTATCTCTAGGAATGGAGAGAGCTAAACCTCTTCTCAAATCGAAATTGTGAGTTGATAATGACTTGAAAATGCCTTATAAGGTTGCAAACTTTGATTTATTTAGCAGTTTCTCAAGTTCATCGAATGTAGACTTCTTTCTTTCCGTTTAACAAGGCAAGTTTCTAAATTCTCACTCTTCATCTTTATCCAAAATCCAAAATTTTGAAGTTTATCCTTTTGAAGCTCGAATTTTTTCTAAGTGTTGAAGTAATTAAAGGCTTATATATGATTTTTCGATTTTTTACCCTTTAATTTTTTATTTTATCCATGTATTATTTTTTTATTTGGCGATTTTTTGTATAATTTCATGGATTTCTCATTATTTTCCTTGAAAGTTCGGACTTTAGAATTTCTTTGCCATATTTCCTCCATGGCGGATTTCAAAATGGTATTTCCATGTGCTAGGCGGACTTTGAGAAAATCTTTCCATGCCCTCTATAGTTTAAGTCAGACTTCACAATTTTCTTTCCACTCTTCAACTTGGTATGGCAGACTTCATGTCTATTTTTCCATGTGCTCTTGATGGTCTAGGCGGACTTCACAAATATTTTTCCATAATGCCTAGATGTTTAAGTTGGACTTGATGGTGATTTTTCCACTTCAAGAGGCAAGGGCGGACTTTAAAAAATTCTTTCCACTCATCAAGGGCGGACTTTGGAGAGACCTTTCCATTCATCATCTTCCAAGGCGGACTTCCTTGTTAGCTTTCCACATTCTATCTCCCTTCCAAGCGGACTTTCCAACTTCTTATCCAAGTGCCAAGGCGGACTTTCAAGGAACTTCTCCATAACATGGTAGACTTCATAGGACCCTTGCCATTGTCTTTTTCCAAGTGAGGGCGGACTTCACTCAAGGCTTTCCATTCTCAACTTTTGACATGGCGGACCTGGCATATTTCCTTCCACTTCTAAGGGCGGACTTTGCAAATGTTTTTCCATCCTCTTTATCTTCCTAAGCGGACTTTGAAGAGACCTTTCCATTTCTTGCGCCATGTGAGGGCGGACTTGGCAAGCTTTCAGACCATTTCCTTGTTGGGCGCACTTCTCCATGAATCTCTTCAAACTTACACCATCTCAGCCAAGAATCTCATGATTTTTCGTTGCTTTTTCAATGCCTTTTTCATCTGGAGATCTGCTTTTTGATCTGTTTTTTATTCTTTTTCCAGATTTTAACTTGTTTTCATCAGATTTTTGATTGATTTTTTGATCTAAAGGCCTGATTTTGGTTGCTTTTTATTGATTTTCTCAGATTTTCACATGCTTTTTACTTGTTTTTTAGATTTTTTCATTTATTTTTGCATGCTTTTTCAATCTAAACATGGAAACGTTGACTCCTCTATTAGTGGGACCTTGGCACTTGCCAAAAATAGAAAGTTTCTAAAAATAGAAAAAGCGAAAAAGCAACTTTCTAAAAATAGTAAATTCCAGAATGGTCCAAAAGTGCCAAAAATGAAAAAAGCAAAAAGCAAAATCTCTAAAAAGTAGGAAGTGTCAGAATTGGGCGAAAGCATAGGCGATCCTCGTCTACTGGGTCTTCTGAACACTTCTACGATGTTTACGTGCAATTTTAGGCTTGAAATCTCAACTTGACTCGAGTGATGACTCCAGACTCTGACTTGAAACTCATGGAGCGAAAGAAGTTATGAAATTGCAACTCAAAACTAAACCGCAAAAAACAAACCACTGAGGGTCCCCATTTGCAATGGGGCGATGCGTGAAAAGGTCACAACACATCCCTTCTCCAACACTGCATGGATGAGAATGGGTATAAGAAAAATAATGGCATAACGTAATTTGAGGGGGAATTTGAGTAAGTTGTTGTTTGAGAAGGTGGATGAGTTGTAATAGGGGATGGTGGGGCACATGATGGTGGTGATTTCAAAGCTAGTGTTGAAGAGACCATCTTAACCCTACAGGAAATGCCATTCTTCACTAGGTATGCATCACTTGGTGTGTGCATGTATGAAAGTGAAAGGCTTTGTTCAAGTGGACTTTAAGCTTGATCTCCGTGATTTGCCTGCCAACTACGCTTCATTGAATCCCATGTCTCCTTTGTGCAATTTTTTATGAATGGATGAGATTTCTCTCATCGTCGTGCATCCCTTCTCCAACACTGCATGGATGAGAATGGATATAAGAAAAATAATGTCATAACATAATTTAAGACTCCCAAAAGTGAAAAAAAGGTGTAAACAATAGAAGTGAGAAAAAATATAGTGGGTCAATCACAAGGGATTCGAATCGACAAACATTTTATAACTTTAGTACATATTCAATGAAAAATGACATGTCCTATGGAATTTCCAAGTGGCCTCCTCCCTTGGTCCTCTCTCCTATAGAAATTCCACCTTCCCAATTAGTACAATTGTGAATGACTCTATAATAGGGTATGGCATCTATCACAACATAATAGAAGGAGATTTTTTTAGATGTTATAGATGCAATTTTAACTATTAATTTCTCTTGTCTCGATATCTATTTGTTTTGATCTCTCTTATCTCTCTCTCTCCCACAACTTCTTGGTCTCTCTATCTCCCTCTTCTCTCTTTTTATATCCCTTTCTTTCCCAAGTCCTCTCTCTTCGTTTTTTAAGTCTCACTCAATTTTTTCCTCTATCTCCTTACCCCACACCCTCTCTCTCTCTCGCTCTTCCCCCCTCCATCTCTCCCACCTCTATTGCAAACAAAACATGAGCCTGTTGGTAATGGAGCCTAATTATCTTCCTCATTCAAAGGTTTTTTTTCTGTCGTGTTTGGATCCCTATAAAAGGATGCATACTTGATTTGAAGCTATCACTTATCCATTGTGACCTTTGTTGTACAAACAACATCATTTGCTAAATGACCTACCGATTGACCTTATGTATTGCAAAATGTTTGCAAAAAATAGACCAAAACTTTTCCTAATTGACCTTCTACACCTCTTTGGCATACCCATTGCACACGGTGCGATTGCTAGTATATTAATATAATATATATAGGCACCTTAATGTCTCTCGGCGTATTTTATATAGATCTATGAAAGATATATACGGTAGTAAGATATTCTATCTGAATCATTATTATATTCAACACTATGTTCCACCAAGTTTCCGGTACGGCAGGACAAGTTTTGGGGACGGCAATTTTTTGAGGGGATTTTAGGGGACGGGGGGACAGTTTTATATATATATATATGTAGAGAGAGAGAGAGAGAGAGAGAGAGAGAGAGAGAGAGAGATATTTTAAAAATATAGGGAAATTTCATATATTCATATGAGTAATGATAATCATAACAATGAACATTCATAAAGTTGCAAATGTAATCACCAATCATATTGACATATGCATCATAGAATCGAATTATCGAACAAATTAATACGACAACTACCTAATTGCTTCCATGGACCATAATTCATGTCAAATAGTCAATGTGCATATGATATAAAATAATAAAATGCCGAAAAGGCTACAAGTTTGTACTACAAATGTCAAAATGACAAAGTCACAAGTGTCCAAAACCTAGTAATAGAAAGACTAAAGTATGATGGCTGCCGCTACTTGGCATCTGCCAACATTGCATCAAAATCAGACTCAGAGTCTAAGTCATTGTCACTGTGAGGGGCTGGCTCATCTAATGGAACTCCAACCAATCCCTCCTGTCTCTCCTCCTCATCAATTTGTGCGACGTCCTCTGGATCAACATCCCACCGTAATGCTGGAGTCTGTCTATAATCAGGAGTTTGACGATCCTGGAGTTGCAAAGCACTATGCACAACCACTAATTTTTCTGCCCGCCTAGAGGTTAGCCTATTCCTCTTGATAGAGTGAATAAAGCCGTATGTTGACCAATTCCTCTCTGCAGCAGAGGAACTAGCAACCTGTGAGAGGAGACAAAAACTAAATTAGTAATTTTACTAATTAGGACATTCAATTTAAATTATGATTATATAAATGTTCAAACTTCAACACTAATCTAAATCAAATTATGTTAATCTAATGTATTACCTGTGAAAAGAGGCGAATAGCAAGCGTCCTCAATTGTGGTTCATCCTTCCCATGCCATGACCACCATCCCATAGGATCCCTTTGAGCTACTGTAGTTCTATCTACCTTGGCCTTTGGTTTGCCGAATGTTGGACCACTGAGATTAACAAAGTCAGTGAATTGTGTACAAACTAGACTGGCCTCCTCAACTGAATATAATTTTGCAAGGGCCCTCATAAACCCTTCCTTCACCTCATCGTCATCACAAGGAGGCATCGTACCAGGTCTAGGTACATACCATTTGCGATTAAGAGCAAAGACTGCCATATGAAGCGGGGTGTTCATAGTGTTCCACTGCCGTGTCACAATGGGCCTAATTTTTTGCTCATATAATCCCGAATTAGGATCCCTATCAGAAATTGCTTTCTTCATTTTTCCAAGCATGGAGTCAAAAGTTTCATAAATCTCTCCAAGTCTTGGAGAGTCTGTATCAGCATATCTAATGACATCAATAGCTGGTGAAATGATGGAACAAATATATTTGCAAACAAAAATTTGAAAAAAGTCAAGTTAGAACTTAGAAAATCAAAAAATAATAAAATCATATTTTTTTTTTATAAAATCAGCAATCAATAACAATTTTTTAACTCACATTGGACCACCAATTATCATCAAGAATTTTTTGTTTGATGCTTCTCCCTTTTGCTTTGCTTGCCATAGACCATCCATTCCACTTTGAATTAACCATCATCAATTGTAGAGCCTCTGTACCTCAAAATAAAGTAGCTGGCATACCTTGTTGCTACAGGCTTGAGAAATTCCTTCTTTGAAAATGTCCTAAAGAGGGCAAGTGAGGTGTGATGGTTGCAAATAAACATCTGAATGTCTGTAGCCTCTACAACCACCTGGTGCACCCAATCTATCTTCCCTATGTCTTTCAATGCGTTGTTCAACGCATGAACACAAGGGGTCCAACCATCAAACCTGCTAATTTGTACGCACATGCTGAATCAGTAACCACCCGCACAACATTGGCTGCCCCAACCTCCTCTATAGCCTCTGTCAAAATATTAAATTGGAATTCTGCATCCTTGCACTTTCCAGAACAATCAACAGCTCTTTAAGGAAATATGAACCAACTGAACATGTGACTATGATGTTTATAAGTGGCCGCTGTCTAATATCGGTCCACCCATCCATAATAATAGAGCATCCAACATTGTCTCATGTCCTCCATCACCACACTCACCTTAGAATATTCTTTGTCAAGGAGTGTAGTGCGTAATTTATTTCTCCAGGGGGAGCAATTTAGAATTCAACAAGCGCCATCTCTAAACTTGTTTGTTTTGAAGTAGGGAGAACATGCTACATGGAATGGGATGGAATGGACAAAGAAAAAATTGGCAATGGAGGACTCTGCCACATCTCGTGAATGCACATTAAACATACTTATGCTTGTGTTGCTTATCATTAGATGTGCCGGCCTTCCTCTTCCCTCTTGTGGAAATATGAACACCACCCGCACCACTACTACCACTACCAACACTAGGACTACCAAGCATAGAGGGCATAGGTGAGGTTGAATGTGCGGATTGAGTTTGCATAAGCTGATCCATAGGCCTTCCTCCGGCCTCCAAGTGCAATCTATAACACTCCATCCTCTCAAAATCTTTTATATCTTTACAACCCTTGACCCCATGGCCTCCAAAACCCAATAGATGAGAATAGACTCTTGTATAGCTCCCATTATATTTTTCTTTGCAAATGTGACATCGCCACAATCTACCAGGTGTTTTCCCTTGCCTTGGTCTCATTGATACTAGTTAGAAGAAGAGTTTTAAGTTAAAAGGACTTTTTACATATCTTTCAAATCTTGAGAAAGGATTATCAAATAGAGTTTGTTTAGAGCTACTAACAATTAGTTGTGGAGTTTCTTCCCTATATACCTATCTTCACTATTACTGCTCATTTTGTTTTGTTTTGGTTTTTGCAAACTGAAAATAAAAAAAAATACAAAAAATCATACATTTTATCATTTTAACTTAAAAAAAAAATGGAAAAAAATGAAAGATAATGGAAGAATAACTTACTTCTTTCACTTTTCTTGCTGGTTGCTGCCTTAATGCTCTCTTTTTTCCTCCTAAATGCTAGTTTTTCTTCTCCAACAGCTCCTTCAAACCCTCCTCTTTCTCTTCTCACTTTTGCTCTTGGCTGCAATTTTTTTTTGGCAAGTTAAAATGAGGTCAAATGAAGGTAAGAAGATGTTTTAAGTGGCCATATTTGGGTTGGGAGGGCGTGGGGTCCACAAAGGAAAGAATAAA
>VDFB02049813.1:0-19487 GCA_007258455.2 Sequoia sempervirens
TTGGATTTTGTGTTTTTTGAATGTTTTTGGATTTTTTATCTTTCGGGGACTGATCAAAGATGAGCCTTTCCTACGTTTAAGCTCATAAATGACGTAGTTTGGATTTCCATGTTTTTGATATTTTCTGACTTTTTATGAATGTTTTTAGCTTTTTGATATGTTTTGAATGTTTCTGGATTTTTTGATTTTCTAATGTTTTTGGATTTTTGCATGATTTTGACGATTTTCATATGGATGTGTGTGACGATATCAGTTCTTTGTTTGGGATTATGTTCAAAACTAAGCTAAGGTTGATTGATCTGATTGATGGATTGATGATGATGATGATAACATTGTTGAGGATACACAACAATGCAAGGATCTGATTGATCAGGATTGATGATGATAACATTGTTGCGGATGCACAACAATGCAAGGATTGATTAATCAGGATTGATGATGATAACATTGTTGAGGATGCACAACAATGCAAGGATAGTGTTAAGCAACACAAGGATATCCTGAGATGATGAATTTTGTATTGGATTTGATTGATCATGATTGATGAAGCTTGATTTGGAACAAAAGTTGTTCGAATAATTTTATGTGACGTTTGAAGGGTGTGTTTGATGCAACTAATATTGATTGTTTGGTTTGATGAAAGATGAAAGAAAGATGAAAGATGAAGACTGATAAGGAATGTCTTCTTGTCAAAATGTGACATGGGATAGTGATTTGGATTTTTTATCACAAGTTTGCCAATGTTTTCCAATGTTCGGATCACCACAAAAGTTGGAGGACATAGATCAAGATTTATTCTCGAAGCAAGATGTATATATATCTACCCCCAATGTCTAGAAATGTATGGAATGTCATGGATGGATGCTTGGATAGGTGATGGATATGGTAAGCACTCAAAGGATGTAACGATTATCTTGTGATGAGATAAGGTATTCAGATAAAGAACATGCTCATTTGGATAATGCTCCATGGCTCAAATAATGCTACATAGGATAGGATCAATGAAAACAACCCATGTCAAGATGTTTACCGTAAGAAAGCATAAAGTGCTCCCTAAAATTTCATCAAGATCAAGATAACTTGGATGATGGATGCAAATGGATGAAAATGGATTGGATCAATGGTTTATGGATGAATGGATTTATTATGGATAAGATGGATGGAATGCTTGATTTGTCGGATGGGATGAGATGCTTTTTTTTCACAGGTGGCACCGTAGATGCTCAATTCCACACACTTGTTTGCTTTTCTGGAGTTTTGTCATATGAATATGTCTTTCTCTCACCAAAAGCGCCGTATGTGGTTTTCACTGGAAGGGGTGATTTTCTTTACTGATTTCAATCCTTTTTCTGATTTTTTTTTTTTGGATTTTTATAATTTTTGATTTTTTTTGGATTTTTGTGAAAGATTTTAAACTCATGCTGAACCATCTAGTGCTTTCAATGTAGGTTCTTCTATCATGATGTGCCATTGATAGCCTTCTTGAAGATTTGATTTGCGCTAAGATACGTGCACTTGAATGCAACTTTTTGAGATTTTTGATGCCTTTGTTGATCGGGAGGTTAGCTTCTGTCTCTATGTATGCACATAAGTGATGAGTTCCCTCGAATCCTTATGAAGAAGGGTTTCTGCCAATACATGGTCAATGTGAAAATTGGATATCATGCATGGAGACATGGATAGAGTGTTTTTAGGAATAAAAGATGGATTGGTTCATAGTTTGGAACCTTTGACTCTCCAAACTTGGGAAGATGAGCAATGATGGGTGGATATAAAAGTGTGTGTGGAATTAGGACTAACTACTTGATATACTTTGTACGTTACTTAAGAAGCCTACTTTTTCCTTTGTGGACATCTTTGATGGATACTTTTCCTTTTTTTATTTTTCCCCATAGTTTTTTTGACTAATGGAGTTTGATAGGGATTATATTTCTTTGTATTCTTTGGTATCCATTTGTATTTGGTTGTCCATTATGCTTCCTCAGCCTTCTTTTTCTTTGATAGCTTCTTTGTGCTTTGGTCAAATCTTTATTTTGGCATTGGTCCCAATTCATGGATAGGTGATGGGTGGATGAAGATTTATGAGCATGGCTAGTTGTAGTATTGGCATCAGTTTCATCATAAGGATCCTTCATGCTCCCTATGTTGACATTTTCTTGAGATGAAGTTTCCCCCAGTATTGTGGAAGTAGTACCTTCATGATTTGATTCTACTTGTTCTAAGATGTCTTGTTCAGTAAAAATTCTCTGACAAATGACCACTATAGATGACATTGTTTCAATTTGTCACTCTGCTAACTCTGGATCATATTGTTTTCTCTGACTTGTTTCCTTGAGTGGATAATGTTGGATATCTTTATTCATGATGTCCTTAGTCTGAATATGGGAAATATTTGATCCTGATGTTGACAACTCAGTTTGATTGTAGGAATTGATAACCTGCTCTTTTTGTGTAATAATGTCTGGAGTAAAAGAATCCTATTATGAATGAAGATCATCTACGTGTCCATCCATAGAAAGCATCTCATGGGTAGATGGAGGAGTACGTGCTACATGGATATTATCATCTTGCATAGATAGAAGAGTGTCCATTAGATCATTGTAGTATCTTGTAGATAGGAATTCTTGATCTTGAATGATTTCGAGGTTGCTTTCGACATGATTTCGATCAAGTTCTTGACATGGATCAGTTTCAAAGGATGGATTGCTTACAAAGGGTTCTTGGATGTCATCATTAGACATGGTAAGTGGTTCAATATCCTCAAGTGTCGAGTACAAGCTTCCTTCAATATCTGTAACCATGAGGTCGAAGGATGTCAATATGCCTTGGAAGGGACCATTGCTAGACCTTGGTGAAAGATGTTGTTCATCCTTTGGAATAAATTCTTGAGATATGTCCTATAACTCAGTAGGTGATGTAGAGACATTTTCATCATGATCATTGGTCGATGGATCATGCATTATGTCAATAGGATCAAATAATCCTAACACTCCTTGAAATAGATCACTAAAAAGTGGCTCTTGATGTATGCTGAGTTGATTATTGGATGGGTGGAAACATCTTCAAGGTGCCCATTAATGGAGAGATCTTGAGCATTGTTTTCAACAATTGTGGTGGAGAAGTTTCCAATGTTTTCAACCATAGGGTCAAATGATGTTGACATTTCTTGAATTGGATCATTGTTGGGTATTGTTGGTGGATTTTGATCATGATTGAAAAGTGACTCTTGACCTATGTTGATTCGATCATTCGATGAAGTAGACACATCTTCAATGTGCTCTTTGATGGATAGATCTTGATCATTGCTTTCAGCAATTGTGGTGGGGAGATTGTCAATTCTATCACCAGTGGTTGAATGTTCATCAGTATCCCCAATAATTATCATTTTTTGTGTTTGTGCTTGTGTTTGTTGGGTAGCTTGAGAGGCTTGGGCAGCTTGGGTAGCTTGAATGATGTGGGTAGCTTGAGTGGTGTGGGTATATTGATATTGTTGAAGTGCTTGTTGGTAGGCTTGATATGCTTTTAGTGTGATGTTACAATATTGACTTATTGCACTTGGTTTTGGTGGTAGTTGTGGTGTATTTGGAATCATGTTGGATGTAGTGATGAGTGGTTGAGATATGCTTGGAGCGATCATGGTAGTGAGGGGTTGAGATATGATGGGTGTGAGAGTGGTGGTTGGAGTGATTGGGGTGATAAGAATGGTCAGAATGACTGAGGTGATAGAACCTTGGGAGACCATATTTTGATTTGTCAGGATTGATGTTGTCATTTGATTAGATACCATCTGTTGGTGCGATGTCAATGGTATATTCAAAGGTTTTGATGTGATGGCTTGATTGGCATTAGGTGGATTGATTTGGATGGAGTGATTGGTGCTAGGTAAAGGGGGAAGCCCTAAACCAAGGAATGATGTTGATATGGGTAATGGTGGTGGAGATGTCTTGTGGCGCAATGACTCAACTATTTTGGTAAGTGTAGCAATTTGATCTTGCCAAATTTGATCTTGATTTCAATCTTGACTCCCTTGATATAGTTGATTTGGTTTTTGTTTAAGCAGATTTGGAGTGTATACTTGTGTTTGATTTTGGACAATGTTCTGATTTGGGATGATGTTCAAATTTGGCATTATGGGTTGAAATTGATCATTGTTGATGTTGGGAATTGCATTGCCTTGTTTTAGGTAACTCTAATCTTGCATGGTGTTACCTTGACTTGGAGTTGTTAACATCTTGTTTGGATTTTGAACAATATTCATATGATTTGCAACCATTTTTATCCCAAATTTTTTTGGATTCATGTTTTGAAAACTTGTATTTGGTACACTCTCATTTGGCATGTATGGATATGGTGGGATGATGTTCATTTGAAGGCTCATGCATTGATTGTTCGGTTGGTGAATTTGTAGGTTTGGACTTAGATCTACCATTAGGAAATGTGTTCCAATATTTTGACTAGGCATACTCACATTTGTTGTACCATTGAGGTTTGCGGGAGATAATGGTCCCATGTACGGATTGTATAAATGTGAGTGTTGATAATCAATCAGCTTTGTAAGGCTTTGAAAGCTTAGTTGACTTGGATTACTCATGATGTGTGGATCAAGTTTGTATTCCATGTTCTCCTTGTGTTTTGACCTTGTTTCAAAAGTGACCTCTAAGGTTCTTAGGACCAATGATGAGATGAAGGATGAAAAGGGGATGAATTGTATGAGTTTTGAACGTTTAGGGACTTTGGATCAATGCTAGACTTAGGGTTTGATTTGGATAATGGACTTGAAACCCTAAGATGTTGGATGTTATCTTAGGATGAACTTGTTCAAAGGATTGTTGATTTAATCAGAGGAAGGAGAAAGGATGCATTCCCATACTCCTAACTAAACAAGGTGATTTTTGGTTTGATGATTTACCCAAGTCTAGACTAATGTTTTCAAAGCTCTAAATTTGTTTGGTGGGATGGATTTTGATAAATATTTGGGATGGGTGAAATGTTTGATTTGATCCTAAATGAACCTAGGAAGGACTTGTTTGCAAGACCAAGATATTGAAGAACACGCTTTTCTCTAAGAGTAATTCAAAATCAAAAGACCAATGTTTACATGAAAACTATATGACCAAAAGATGCAAAGCACATGTGTGGGGTCCAATTGATTCAATCTTTCCTTAATGGATTCTTTTTACCACAAACACACTTTTTGATTAGGTTTTGAATCTAGATGTCTAATGTCTAAACTTTCCCCTTATCCTGTAAAGTGTATTATGCAGAAACCAAGGAAAATTGAGGCAAGAGTTACCTATTGTTGACCTTAGTAGGAGCAAATTGAGGTGAAATCCAAATTCTTAGAAGCCTCTAAGGATACGAATCCCAAGGGCAAGCAATAACATGTGAATTTGTTCAAGGATATTTTCTTCTTCTTAAAGGGTTTGAGATTTGATGCTCATGTTGAATGTTGGTTTTCCAATGTTTTCGATCAAAGCACTGTGTTTTCAAACTGACTCACAAGCAATATAACACCCTAGCTCAATTGGTACATTTTTCTTGGTGGGATTGCCTCATGCCCTTCATAGTAGAAGAGATGATTTTACGTGCAATCAAGGAAAAAATATAAAGGTGTGTTAAGAATGAAGTCTTAACCTCTATATTTTAACCAAGATCAGACATGGCAAGTAACTTCTTGGAATCTAAGTTCCAATGCACCACTTTGATAAACTCACTCAATGGATCAATTGGTCACTACAAAACAAAGGTTTTAGTTCGGACTTTCCATTCGTGGAGATCGACCCATATGGCGAGAGTCCCCTTTCAGATCCTTCTCGTCGGAATCAACCATGTGATATTGGTGTTTACTCCAATACCCACATTTATATCCTGATTGGAAATACTATTGGCTTTAGAGTGTTACCGGTTGAGTCGTTCCCTTGGGTGAGTAATTTTTCCCCAAGGCAGGCCCTCTAGGATAAACAAAAGCGAGTGAAAAAAATATTCGTAACTCGATCAATCTTTGTTGGCAACACAGAGAGAGAATATATGTAATAATGTCCCCACTCACACTCGCACAAGGTCTTGTTCAATTTTAAACACAAATCAAAGTGTGGAGGCAATATTTTATGGAACTTAATGTCATCAAAAATACTTTTGGTTCTCAAGATTGTCGTGAACCGCAAGAGAAGTGCATATGCCTTTTTAGATGAGATTACTTTGAATAAGAGATTACGAAACACGAAAAACACATGTTCATTTTAAGCCTCAAAGCAATGATGAATTCATTTTAAAGCACCAAACGAAATATGAGTTAGCCTAAAATAGAAAATCAAAGCATATGACAAACTCTCCAAGCATTTTGAAATGTTTGCTTTAAGGCCCAAAACTAAAGATGAGTTAGCATGAAACAAAAAATTAAGGCAGGCAACAGAAGCTCAAAGCATTTAAAAACGGTTTTGATTTGAAGTTTTAAGGCTTCAATTGTCTTTGCCTCCAAGATTTTTCCAAGATCACCTCTTATCTTTCAATGTTACAAAACCCTTGCGTGAATGAAATGCTCCTTCTTCATTTTCCTTCCTTCCTTTAAGCAAAGTAAAAGCAATTAATGTTTAGAGCACTTAAAAGCATCAATTTTTTTGAAATATGATAACACTAATTACTAGTCAACTCTCTTTAAAGTAGCCATTTTGATCAAGGATATCATTCTAATTAATTAAGTATATCCTTCTTAATTAATTTAAGTAGCTACCCACAAGCAATAAGTAATTAGTGTACCCAAATAAGCAATAAGCAATTATCCCTTCAAATAAGAAATGAAAGAATGGAATTCTTCTAAATACCCACAAGCTCAGTACAAAAGGGAAAGATACACATTGATTGATATACACAACATTGATGGCTTAGTTCGGTCTCATCAAGATAAGCATAAAAGTTATATCTACCTTGTTTCTAATTGTTTTACCAGATTGCGCGCATGTGAAGGAATACTAAGAGGCTTTTTAAGTAAATACTATTGGTAGGTTTAAGGCCAACTTCTATCTTAAATGCCTCTGATAGATGTAGACAGATTGAGATCCCACACCAATATCCCTACAATAAACTTTAAATGCAACATCGTCCTCATCTCCCATCTTTAAATGTCAACATCATCCTTGCATCTATTACAGTGATTGCCCATGATATGTCTGACTTATGTCAAATGACCTCTACTAATGTCTCTAGAAAAAACAAGAAAAGAAAAGTCTCTACATTCTCATGAATCTCACAGAGTGTCTATCAGTTCAAGCACTTCTGCTATTCCTGCAATTTCTCCCTTGAGTTGTGTAGAAATTTAGACAGAAATTGTAGAATCATGCAATGTATTGATATCTGAGATATAAGCTTTGTCAATTTTGGTTTAGCTTCTTGACTTGGGGCTCAAGGCAGGCTATAGAGGCAGCATGTGAGAGCAGGTAAGGACTACAACATTTCAAAACAAAAACATGAAACTAGGTTTTGCGTCTTCTCTTGCCTCGTAATGTCCACCGGAGCCTCTGACAATCTTTGAAAAGTAGTCTTTAATTTGGCAGATCACAATTATTTCCCTTATGAAGAAAAAATAATAAAAAATGAAATAATAAAAGACTTAAAAATGACATAGACAGCTAGAGAGACAGCCATTAAAGAAGAGGAATGGTGTGGGTGAAAAAGGGATAGCCGAGCCATTAATACGGTATGGCATCCCAACTCCATGGTCGTCCAAAAATGCCAGGTGTGTTGTAGTCATTAAAATAGTCACTTTCTTTTTCTTTTGATTTAATATTCTTTCTTTTATTATACGCTTTCCTTCCTCACTTATGTTTTACTTCATCTACACTTCCACCCGTTTCTTTCCTCTCACTTTTCACTCTATAGGAATAGAATCAAATGACTGGCATAGAAAATTCTCTGAGCAACTCAAATGGCAAAAAAGAGATACATTGGATTCAGAAAACCTTTCTATATTAGTCACTCATCACACCAGGGTATGGAGATTTATTTTCCATTCACATATTCAACAATTTCAAAAGGAAAAATAATTTCAACAATTCACAATACCCTTAAGATTTCAATGATTCGAGTATATTCAGGTCCAAAGGTGAAGGCCCAGTTATGACAGCAGCGGTTCGAGCTCAAAGTAACGACTGTGATCTAAGTTGCTAACAGCGACAATGTGATTAAAAAAAATCATGCCTTCAATGTTTAAGACCAATGTGCTATTCAAAAAAAGAGAGAAAACAACAGAATTATCTTGAGCCTTTTCCATATTCTCTTATGCAAAAACTTTTCGTTGGAGATGGAAATCTGTATCAAAACTAAGATGCTCTATCATGATCTGTTGGAAATGAACTCGAACCAAGATAATAATGATACTTTCACAATCTAGGTGAATTGTATTTCAATCTTCTAAAACCTAACAGTATGCAAAAACTTTCACACAAGCATATTCCATAACAAGTTGTTGATTCAATTTTATTCTGCAATTAAAGAAAAGAAATATATGCATGTCTAGCAGGAAACTTGTGACTAAAGTTTATGTTTAAGGTTCCATATGGATGTCCCTTCATTGTTACAAGAAATATGGCCGCTTCATCTATTTTATTTCATCAAAAACTAACATCCAAATACTTTTGATAAAACTGCCCAAATTGTTCACCATTATGTAATGCTGAAAAACTGAAAACTAATGATTAATCTGTAAAACATCAATCAAATTCCCAGCAATACGTTCAATGAAGCATCTCAAAATGAAAATGCATACAACATAAAACTAAATCAATTCCCCCTCCCTCTAGCGCCATATTGTAGACACTAATTTTCACAAACCTCAAACAATGAACCACGTTAGTATCGTTAGTTCGTTTAAAGCAAGTAACACTAGTATCTCTATGAAATATTTAGCCATGCTAAAATAATGCAAACTAAATAGAACAAAAATAATTAAAAGTAAGCATATAAGAACATGACCAAACCCTATCCCATAGTGGATTGGTGCTATTGTGGAAAATAGCCCTTTCCCAACCCTTGATAATGCAAATGATGATGATGGACAAAATTAGTTCTCAATTGAGAGAATGACTTTGCATGAAGACTTGTGGATCAAGATGTGGAGCTGAAATGCTAAGATTGTGGAGGATTTGATCAAGAATGAAGCCTTTTTTATTTATAGATTATCAAGTTGAAAGAATGCTTATGAGAGAGCAATGTGGGATAAAGATTAGGCCAATGAGATGAGGCCACTTGTCATCATGTGATAAGACATGAGGAATGTGCAAGATTTGGGAAATGTGCCCCAAGAGGGGGAAATTCAAATTTAAATTTGTGAAATAAATGTTGAGTTTGACTTGTGCAAGGGACATGTAAGAGCTCATAAATGACTTGTTGGATGTACATTTCCACTTGTTTTTGAATTCAAACTTGAGGGAATGTTCCTCAAAGATGCCATGTTGATGGAAAATGTTGGATTTAATAAATCAATAAATTGATTTATTTGTGCAAGTGGCAAAATCTAGAGAATGTGATGGATAGTTAGGTTAGGCTAATTAGGATTAGATTAGATTAATGATGATTAGGATGATTTTGACCTTTTTGACTTGAATATTTGATTTATTTTAATCAGAAAAGGATGGAATATGCATTTGGAGATTTAATTAAATAAAGTTTGGTTTATTTAATTAAAGGAATGATGTTTGATTTATTTAATTTAAATGAATAACCTTAGGAATGAAATTAATGAGTTTAATTTACTTGATGCATGGATGAAGGTGAACTTGATTAATTTGATGAGTGGATAAATGTGAAACCTAGTTTACTTGATGAACGAGCCTAATTGAATGCATAATGTTAATTTTGTATGTCCACATTACTTATATGTATATGTATGTGTATATATGCATATATATGTATATATAAATATATGCAATATATGTATATGTATCTATATATCTCTTTATACATATGTATATATATATATATATGTATATATAACATCCAAAACATTGACTATTATGTTGTGTTGCAACTATAGATGCTAAATGGAAGCCACAAATGGAACAATATAGCCTAAGGTGGACAGCAACGGAATGAATTGCATAACATTAGCTTCTTTATTCTATTGTAACCATTGACATACAATGCTGAAAAACATAGTTATAGACCTATGCAAAGGCTTTCGTGTGAAAGGCTAGTCCATATACAACTTATGCGTATACATATATATGTATATAAAGATTTGTATGTATATATGTATATATATACATGTATATTTACATGTATATATAATGTTCATAGCTTTTGGTATATATGTGTGTGTGTGTATATATATGTACATATGTATATATATGTGTGTGTGTGTGTATACATATATGTACATACATATATCTATATATTTGTATATGTATTGTATGTATATATATTGTTGTATCTATATGTATATATATATGTATACAACACACACCTTTTGGAACCATCAACGCACGTAAAAAACACAAGATAGCCTTCAACCACCTTCACAAAAATTGCACAACCTATTTATATCTATATGTATATGTATATATGTGTACAACATGTATTGTATGTACATACATATATGTATATATATATATATGTATATGTATAGTATGTATAGTATGTACATACACATATGTAGATATATGTATATGTATATATATGTATATATGTATATATATGTATATATATATGTATATATGTATATATATATGTATATGTATATATATGTATATGTATATATATGTATGTATCTGTGTGTATATATATGGCTATTTGTGTTAACTTTGCTTGGAATTTTTGTCAGGCTCACTTTTTTCCAAGCTTCCGGAAGCCGGGGAGAAGGTCACGAGTGGGTTATAACTTCGGCTGGAATTTTTGTCAGCCTCTCAAAAAAATTTCCTTCTGATAACTGTAAAAAAATGTGGCTGGGGTGATTGTTGGCTGCTTTGGGAATACGACGACATTTGTTGAGCCACGTGGATAGAGAAGGTTGTTGAAATAAAAATGTTGGTTCATGTCAATATTAATTGTTGTATGTTTTGCATGTACTGGGAATCGTCATAATAATAGCTTCCCTTTAACACCTTGGGGAACAAAATTAATATTTGGTAAATTTTCAATGAGGCATTGTTTGGTGTCATTTTGTTGCTATACCTGATATAAGAGCCATGAGCATCAAGGGTAAGCTTTCGCGAGGGTGCAAGCTAGATCAAGCTTTGTACAACTTCTGGAAAGGTGGGTGGAGGTTATTTTATGTTTTTTGCAAAGGCAGATGGTTGGCAATGCAGAACAAAAGTGTTGCCTATGATAATATTTTTCCCATTTTTGTGGAGCGAAGTTAGCGAGAAGAGGTGTGTTTGAACCAAGTGGGAAGAGGTGCTACAAGATTTTTTTTTTGGCATGGGTTTTAACTTTGAAACCTATAATGTTCGATTTATGGTTTTTGTTTACTCATTATAGTTGCAATCCAATCAAATAGTCATTGTTACACAACCTATGTTGAATGTTGTCCTCTGTATTCTTAGCCTCTGGTTTTCTTGTGTGTACTTTGGTTGGAATCCTTGCAAGCCTTTTTTATTTTTGAGCTTCCCACAAATGAGGGCTAAGGTGGAAAATGGCCTTCCCTTTAAAAAAATCTAGGCTGAAATTCCCATGAGCCTCCGTTGTTTTAATCCTTGTGGAAAGAGCACAAACATCCAGACTAAATTTTCCCTCATTTGCCTAAACGAGAAGGCTAGGAATTCAAACCTTTTGTTAGCTGTAATATATTGTGTAGCTCAAAGCAGGGAATTATTATAGGCAACAAAAGCTTTAAATTTGTATCCTCCTCAACCAGTTAAGTAAGGGAAAATGTTGTGTGAATGTTTGATCTCTTGAATGCTAGTTGGTTTTGAGATTGCTTGTTGTATGGTTTGTGTGTGCTTGCAATACTTGTGATCATAGTTATTGTTTATCCAATTTTATATTAAGTGTGAAATGAAAGATTTGTCTTCCTTTATACTATACTTAATGTATGGAACAATATAGCTAGCAGTCACCCACATGCCAAAACCCACAATTGTAGATTGTTGATGGCCAGGTTGGGTTGTTTTTTTTGGCTTAGTTCATTGCTATGCAGTTTTTTTGTGCTTTGATATATATTTATATCTATGTGTGTATATATATATATGTATCTATATATATGTATACATATATATATATATATATATGTGTGTGTGTGTGTATATGTGTATATATATATACATGTATTTATATGTATATGTATGTGTATATATGCATATATATGTATTTATATGTATATATATGTATATATGCATATTAGTATGTATATATGTATATATGCATATTAGTATGTATATATGTATATATGCATATTAATATGTATATATGTATAAAATAAAACTCAATACAATAATCCCTACTCTCCACCCTACTATATTGGGTCATGGACCCTCATGGGCTCTCACCAAACCCTCGAGCAAGAATATACATTGCCCACCACTCTAATCAATCATGAAATCAATATTGTGTACACAAGGATATGAATGTCTATTTGACAATTGTCACTGATTTTCCATTCCCACCTGCATACCAAAACCCATAGAACTTGATATCAAGATTCACCAATGAAATAGCAGATTTAGTATTTTTGAACTATTCATAGAAAATTGAAGCCATGAATGAAACAATATAGCCAAAACTTTCCCACATGCCAAAACCCATAAAACTATATAGTCTTTTGACCAAGAATCGACACAATCAAACAATATTAGTTTCAAGAGCTAGCCACATGGAGAAACCCGCATAACATGCGAATTCAACACAGGAAATGCAACAATCCCCTTTTAAAAATATCATAAACTGTTTTAGAAATACTCCACGAATGGGTTTTCCAATATGCACTTCTTTCGATTTCCTTTAATTACACCTCTTCCCACTTGGTTTCTCTTCCCTCTGTCCTCTCTCGATGGTTTCTTAAAAATGAACATAGAACTATCACAACCCACCCCGGCTATGGAAATTTTATGAAGGTGGTTGGATGTTATCTTCTATTCTTTGCATGCCTTTATGGTTGCAAAAGGTGTGGGTTGTGATAATTCTTATATATATACATATAGATATACATATACATATATATATATATATATGTATATGTATATGTATATGTATATGTATATGTATATGTATATGTATGCGTGTATATGTGTGTGTATATGTATGTATATATATATGTGTGTGTGTGTGTGTTTCTGTGTATATATATATATATGTATCTATATATACATATATATATATGTATATGTTTATATATGTGTATATATATACATATGTATATATATGTATATATATGTATATATATATATGGAAATATATATATATGCACAATACGTTATTGAAAATTGCATAGACATTTGCCTTGTTCCCCAAGGACTTTAAGCGCAGATGTTACTTGCACCATCAACACTAAATGGAAACCATACAATGATTAATGTTGATGCCATTTTTCTAGCCTCCTCTACTGCCATGCCAAACACTTTTTAAATTTAAAACGAAAAACAAAACAACACCTGCTACACAGTGTCGAAGGCCTAGAAACACAAAGGCTGGGAAAAATTCCAACCAATGTTTCCCATGGCCCAATGCTAATTTTTGTTGTTTAGCTTTGGTTATATACTTTCATTTACAATGCATAATAAAATAGTTGAAATTATAGAGTCAATGTTGTTTGCAAAAAGGCATTCTTCTCGATATGGCTGTCCTCAAGAGGCTATACTATTTGAATTTTTGATAGGGTCCTAGTAAATACATTTATGTAAGTATATATATATACACTTATCTAAAATATATATATATATTTGATAGAGAAGAATGCATTTTTGGATAACAATATAAATTGTATGATATTAAATATTTCATTATGCATTGCAAAGAGTGGAATATAGCCAAAGCTATCGAACAACAGTTAGATTGTGTTCTGGAGAACAACACAAACTATTTAAATATATTTCAATCATTTACATAAAAAAAAAGCCATAAATGAGACAATATTATATTTTATTCTGTGTAGATTTGTATGTAAACCAAAGTAGATGTAAGCAATGTGCATTTGTATTCTTCCCAATGTTTATTGTTTTCTAAAAATAGTTATTTGTGTGAATCTTGACATGACATACTTCAAATGTTATACTTCATATCAATTGTTATATGCAACATTCAAGCCTTTTTTGCTAATTATTTGTTTTCCTTTGTACTCTTGGTGTTTCTAGGGGAAAAAAGGAGGAATTTTAAAATTGAAACAGTGAACTTGGAGTACCAAATTGTATGTTAAGTATTATTTGAATCATTGAAGCCCTTGTTATTATTAATCATTTTTTTCCATATTGTTAATGGTTGTGTAAAAAAATTAAGTTCCCATGTTGTGTTTGGAAGTCATAGACCTTCTAGCTAGCCGTTGGCGTTGCAACTCTTCATTCCTAAAAGAGTAGATAGAGCAATGTCGGTGGTCTCTAGCTCTTCCAAGGCTGGCGAACAATCCTCAAGTAGAAGTCTTGTAAGTGTATTTGTTGTTTATTCTATTGTTGCTTCTAATTATCTTGTCAGTTTCTCATGTACACCAAACAAATCAAAAAAATACTTCATTTGCATTAACAATTACTATGATATATGTTCCAACTTATTTATATTTGAACTGTCTTTCTTGTTTCCCCTTCAATTTATTGGCCTTTTTTGAGTAACTTGGATCTTCAAGGGGAAAATTTCTTAGTTTCCAAATGTGTCAATATTGTTGTTTCTTTTTCGAGTTGAGTCATTGTTATAGACATCTCATTGCTACCACTATGTTGAGTTTAATTGCCTTGTAGGCTACAAATGTGAATCTAGCCTTAACAAGAGATGCGCTACACTTTATAGATGTTGGAGATGTTGTCCCATCTCTAGTCCTCCAACTAATGTCTTACCAAAAAATAGGAGGTGATCAAAGCCCAGTCGAACGGTACAAAGTCATCCTATCTGATGGAACCCACATGCAGATGGGAACTTTTCCTGTAAAATACAATGACCTTTTGTTTACAAGTGAATTGAAAATAGGTTTGATTGTGTTCTTGACAAACTATTTGTCTAGAAAGCTGCGGGAATGGAGGTTTGATATAGTTCTTCCTTGCTTGTTCTTGTAGTTTCCTACTTTCTTGTTTGTGGGGGCTACCTTTTAAATTATTTAATGTTTGTTTCATTCCAGGGCAATTGTCATACTGTCCCTAAATGTGAAGATGATAGATTGTTGACAAATTTGAAAACCTAAATATTTTTTTAGAGATCAAGAAGAACAAAAAGTTGGCTGTGAGTCGCCCTCCCCATCCAAACAAGCCCCCATCTTTAGAATTGATACATTGCCAACGAAACAAGATGCTTCTACAAAAATCAGCCCTATTAAAGGGTTGAATGTTTACCAAACCAAATGGATGATAAAAGGCCATGTAGCAACAAAGAGGGATATGCACCATTATAGCAAGCAAGGGCATGAGGGGTAGGTATTTAACTTTGATATCATTCATGATGAGGGCACAAAAATATAGATTACATGCTTTAATGAGATAGTAGACATGCATTATGATAAGGTTGAGGTTGGACATACTTATTATGTGTCAAAGGGATTGATGAGACAAGCAGACAAAAAATTTAATAAGTTAAATAGTCAGATGGAAATCATTCTGGATCAAAGTTCAATGTTAAACTGCTACGATGATGAGGCCTTTGTGCCACATAAAGTATTTTATTTCACACCATTAAATCAAATTGCAAATTGCACTAATAATAGTTTAATTGATGTTATTGGCACTATGGTGCATGTGGGAATGGTTTCCACCATACAAAGAAAAGATCAGTCCCAAACAATTCAAAGGACTATTAAACTTAATGATTTTTCATCATTTTCAATTGATTTTAATTTGTGGGGCTCAAACTGGGAAGCAAAGGGTCATGAGTTAGAGAGGTTGTAAACCCCTGGTTCAGCTCTCATCCTTGTTGTGAAAAATGCACATGTTGGATACTTCAATGGAGTTGTTCTGAACACAGCCATAGGGACTCTTCTATATAAAAATCCTAACATACTAGAGGCACAACCATTGATCGAGAGAGGCTATATTGATCCACTTTCTATTGATCCCCCTCGTCCAGTCCCTTGTAAGGTCACTTTTGGAAATGGGAGTCACTATTGCATATATGTTTGACCACTGCCTTGGCTTGTCAAAGACTTTACAAGCTACTCTCAAGGCAATAGTAAAATTTATAAAAAAATATGCATTTAGTTATGTTTCATGCCCATTGGAGATGAATGGTAGGCAATGCAAAAAAAAGTGTGAACAATCTGAGCAAAATACATGGTTTTCCCCAAAATGCCAGAGAACAATAGTTGACTATGACTTTCGATATTTATTGCAACTAAAGATCGAAGACCACACAGGTGAGCTTTGGGAAACTACTTTTGATGAGGTTGCAACAAGCCTATTACAAATTTTAGCAAAATACCATTTGCATGTTGCAATATGAGTCTACCACTAAAATGAGTGTTGAGTTTGTTATCAATGTTGTCACCTACACAACATTTGTTTTCACAGTTCTAATCAAAACTCAAACTTATAATTTAGAAACAAGACTGAAAACAACAATAGTGGTGGTTGCAAAGCTTAACTTTTAAGCTGAGTGCAAGCTCTTACTACCAAATTTTTCTACTATTTCTGCCACCGTGCAGCAGGCTCTGGAGATAGTTGTCGTATTTCCTTTTGAAGACTAAGACAACCATGGCTAATTGGGACTTTGTATATTTCTTTTAGTTCATCTTGGTTCAACATTTAGTTTGTTTAATTCCCTCGCACTCCTTGTCGCATCAAAAAGAAATTTTCCCTCTACCGCTATTGCTTTGTTATTTGTTTGAGTGGTTATATATTAAGGTGTTGAAGTATAACTTATAATTTCTAAGTTAAAAAGATATAGTTATTTTGTTTTCTATTAATTATGTTGGCTATAATTTCCTTACTTTATAAGTGTATATTTCTGATTTAATTTTATACTGTTTATTTATATAGAGTTTTTTTCCTTTTTAGGAGATGTATTTCTATCTACACCTGCTCATTGTGACATAGATTTTGGGACCCGAGATGCTTGCTCTCTTCCTAAGATTTTTCACCTAGGAAGAGAGAGATTTAGGGTTCCAAAATGAACACTCAAATTAGGATGTATGCAATGTTGTTTAATGTAAATGTACTTAACTAAATGCAATTAACTAATTGAAATGAACTAAAATGAATGTAAAAGTGAAATTTAAGCTATGTTTGAAAACACATTATGATATGAAAACTACTATGAAAATGGAGAAATTGAAAGAAGTATGCAAAACAGAAAGAGATGGATGAAATCAGAGTGCACCTAGATGAAATGTGAGTTGTCTGGAGTGTCTGGAATGTTGATGAATTTTACTAGTTTTTCATAGTGGGACTCATTCACCCAGAGTGGTAAATCATTCCTATTGATGAAAAAGTGTTGGGAATTGATTTCTGACAGTCGGGATCTTAGATCTGACAAAATACAGATTTTTATGTCTCAGGTGGGACTCATTCGACACCCATGGTGAATGGGTTCCACCTGGGACCTAAAACCAAGTGTCAAAAATAATGTTGTGTTTAATGTTGTTTGTTGGGATAATATGCAAAAATAGACTTAATATAAGCATATGAGGGCATAAAGGGACAATATAAAATATGAGAAAGGTGTAAATAAGGAGATTTGCCTAGAAAAGTGTGAAGGCTTGTTACAAGACTTTACAACACTTCAATATAGGATTTGTTGATGTGTAAAAAGGTGATTTTTAGGTAAATTGTATTAAATAGAGTCTAGAAGAATGTAGAAATGTCTTACAACACTTCACAAAACCTTCACAAGAGGTCATTCTTTGAATTTTAGTACCTAAATAAGCATGTCCAAGCCATGATACAACATAAAATTAGAGAAACACAAATCCAACACCATGAAAGAAGACCTAAAAGGCCATCAAAATGAAAAGGGGCCATTTTTCTATGACACACTCATATATCTACTTGTGGACATAGCTGTATGTATGTGTGCATTTACATATGCATATAGATAAATATACATGCATGCAATTGAGATTTCCCTGTGTTATACAACTTGCTGGTACATATGTGTTTGGATATAAATGCATATATGCATACACAATTCAATATTTACAACTATATGTGAGTTGTTCTAAAGAGAATGTTCTTTTTATCTTGTTTACAATGTTCTTAGTGCATAGAATATCTTGACAGAGTTTTGTGTAGATATATGTGTCAATGATGTATTTGTCTATGTAACTATCATGTCTGGCTAACCATCTAATGCTTACTACATCTTCTTGCTAATACTTTGTGATCCCTAATGATAGTGCCATGTTGGATGTGGATGTAGTATGCTTCATGCCTATAATGTTTGTTATGTATGTTATGTAGCTCAATCCACAACCCAGTGTTGAACAATGCATTTTTGAAACTACTACAATCTCCTCACTTATTTTGGTGAGCTTTAAATAGAAAGTATTATTGCACAACCATTGGCAATATATGTAGCACATACATAAGACAATCTTCGCATGGTATGTTGTGAAAGGTGACACTTTTTTCCTGTGTGCATGCAAATCAAAAAGCTCAAGTTATAGAGGTTGCCTTCTTTTTTGTAAGTTAGATTTTATTGTTGTTCTCTAAATTAGGGTATTATTTTCCCTTTCCTCTTTTCCAGCATGTCCCCTGTGATAATTTTCTGCCAATGCTTCTCTTCGAAAACATGTCTCTCGTTTGCATGGGATTCTTAGCATGATTTTTTTTCTATGCTTCTTTGTATGGCATCGAATTTCCACCTATGTTTGCAATAGAATAAAATTCTTAACATAATCCAGTCTTCCTTTTATGGTCTGTTGCTCGCTATCCTAGGTTTTTTTCACCCATAAATGCACCTCTTTAGAAAGGCTTACATTTGGCTCAGAGGTTAGGCATATAAAAACATTGCACCGAATAGCAATCAACTGAATTGCTTGCCTCAACTGTGTAGACCTGCCTTTGTATTTTGCTATAAACTGTAGGATAGATATCGACAATTACAGTGCACTATAAATAAAACAAGATAATCTTCTCCAACAAAACCATTCATTATCATCATCATCAAAAGTTTCTCTTCTTTATAGTAAGTGAATTGCTTCTCCTTTCCTCTTCACCTCTATGCATATAGAATCTGGACCCTCCCTTGATTCACTTCATTATCATTTTGTATATGTGACATGTAATTGTCCTATTACATATATTCTGCTTATAAATTATATAGCCACTTAAATTTCCTGTTCTAGATATTGCTTGCCAATAAAGCATGTTTGCAGTACCAAAGTTCACAATTTCCTTCTATGTAGGTTTATCCCATTGAAATGATTTTAGATTACA
>VDFB02049814.1:0-40378 GCA_007258455.2 Sequoia sempervirens
ATGCTGTTGAGAACACCAACGCCAATACAGCTTAGCAGCCAAGGCCTGCCCATTCAAATCAGTTCGTCATAAACCAAGACCCCCTTCATGCTTCGGCCTACAAACAACATCCCATTTCACCAAGCTCCACTTTCTATGAAGGAGATTACCAGACCACAGGAATTGACGAGACAGTCTCTCGAAATCTTGGATAAAACTTGAAGGAGCAAAAAGAACAAAGCACTTATAAAGAGGGAGAGCCTGGATCACAGACTTAAGAAGAGTCACTCTACCAGCTGAGGAAAGCCACCTACAAGTCCAATGGCTGACCAAACTTCGAAACTTGTCAAGGGTCTCTTGCCAAAACCTTTTTGGGAGAGAACGAATGGCAAGAGGGATTCCAAGATAGAGAAAAGGAAGTGAACCAATCTGGAAACGAAGAATACCTGCTAATCTCCTTTGGATACTCTTAGGAGTATGAAAGAAGTAAATGAGAGACTTACCCTCATTAATGCGCTGCCCAGAGGCCGCCAAGTAGCTGTCCAAAACATTGCGCCAGTTCAAAGCCTCCTCAACCCTTGCCCTACCCATCAAGGCAGTATCATCAACAAACTGAAGATGAGTCTGAGGAGGAAGATCATTTCCCCAATTCCAACCCTGAATCAAGCCACTTGCTACCTGAGCATGAATAAGCCTTCCCAGTCCCTCCGCAAGAAGGATGAATAAGTAGGGCGACAAAGGATCTCCTTGTCTGAGGCCTCTAGAAGCACCAAACAACTCAGTGGGCTCACCATTGAGAAGCACTGAGAAGGAGGAAGAAGTAACACAACTCCTAACCCAATCAATCCAATCACTAGCAAAGCCAAAAGCTCCAAGAATCTTGAATAGAAAGCTCCATTTAACGCGATCATATGCTTTTGCCATGTCCAACTTGATAAACATAGATTTTTCTTTTGAGGATTCCATAGAATGGATGGTCTCTGCTGCAATCACAACACCATCCATGATCTGTCTGCCAGCAACAAAGCCCCCCTGCTCCTCAGATATTAACCCACCAAGCCAAGGTTTCAGCCTTTCAGCAATCAACTTAGTAATAATCTTATAAACAACATTACATAATGCAATAGGCCGAAAAAGATCCAAAGAATTAGCCCCCTCCTTCTTTGGAATGAGAGCTAAAAAAGTTGCATTCAAAGACTTCAACATTTGTTTATTCATGAAAGATTCCTTAACAACCTCTAAGAGGTCCAACTTAACCACCTCCCAAAACTCCTGAAAAAACTCAATAGGGAATCCATCAGGCCCCGGAGCTTTACCTTTCTTCATATGAAACACAACGTTCTCAAGCTCCAACAAGGTAATAGGAGAAAGCAGTGATTCATTCATTTCATTAGACACTAGCTGCGGGATACAATTCAAAATCCTTGTTTCAGCCTCCTCAGCTGGAGGCGAATCTTCAGAAAATAACGAAGAGAAATATCTTATGCATTCCGCAGAGATAGAAGCAGAAGAGGACAAAATTTCCCCATTAGACAACACAAGAGAAGAAATAACATTACCTTGCCTCGGGTCTTTAACTGAGTTGTGGAAAAAAGAAGTATTCCTATCACCAGCCTGAAGCCATTCAATACGAGACTTTTGTTTCCAAAAAATTTCTTCTCTTAACTCCCATTCCTCTACTGCTTTTGTTGCAGCAATCTCTGACAAACTCAACTCTTCCGTTAGGCCTTGATCACGAATCTGCCTGGTGATTAAGTCCAAGTTATCCTGAGCCTTCTTGTTTTTCATGAAACAAATTACCAAAATGTTGCCTATTCCATCTTTTCAACTTGTATTTGACGTACTGTAACCTCTTTGAGAATGAATACATAGCAGTGCCATAAGCTGGCTTCCCAAGATCCCACCAGCCAGAAATCATATCATGAAGAGACTCATCCCGGAGCCACATAAGTTGGAACTTGAAAGTCTGTCTAACACATCGTTGAGGCACAACAACCACAAGCTTAATAGGCCAATGGTTGGAGCCACGACAATCCAATATTTCAGAACTAATCATCCACCTATCCCCCATCCAAAAACTAGACACCAAAAATCTATCTAGTCTTTCAGAGATAGCAGCATCTCCAATTCTCCTATTATTCCATGTGAAGACTCCATTAGTTGGTTTGACATCAACTAACCTCAAAAGAGCCATATTATCCTGCAAGAGCCTAGAGGAAGGCTCCAAATGAGCACTACCTCCTCTCTTCTCTTCTAAAGAAATGACAGCATTAAAATCGCCAGCCAAGATCCAAGGCAGGTAAGGATCCAAAAACCTCACATGTCTAACATGATCCCACAGTTGTGCTTTACCTTGGAAATCAGTCAGAGCATAAATATTAGAGAGAATAACTTTCTCCCCTGACTCTAAATGAGAAGCAACACATGAAATCGAGCTCTTACAGGAGATCCACCAAAGAGGACTAACCATTCGGGGATCCCAGAAACAAGCCACTCCACCAGAATTACCAGAAGCACCCACACCTTGACATTGGCCACGACCCCAAATCTTAGGAGCCACACTTAACAAACTATCCACTGATAACTTAGTTTCCTGCAAGAAAATCACATCCGGAGAATGAATGTGAATCAAATCTCGAATAGCCTTTTGTCGAGGGATGCTATTCATACCCCTCACATTCCAAGAAAGAACTATCATCGTTGGGGTTGGGAAAAGTGAGCATCAATAGTCTTCACCGAACCAGCCTCAACCAATGTCTCACCAGCAAGCTTCACCTTTTCTTGGTCCTTTTTGCGGCCAACCTTCACTGATTTCTCTGGAATCCCTTTCTTAAAATATTTTTGTTGCACACCCAAGATAGAAGAAGAAGGTTTAAGCTTACCTAAATCAGGGCTATCTCGAGCCTCCGAGTAGACCTTACCAGCACCAGAGGGGCCACCAGAATCACCAACCACCCCATCCCCCTCACCCATAGCTAGGGCGGAAGGAGCTAGACCGAGCCCCATCAGAGGATCCTGGGCACCAAGCTGATCCACACCAGGGACCACCAAAGGTTGTACCTCAACCGACTCTTTAGAACCAAAGCCATCCGCCATTTGCATGTCAGCTGTAAACCCTTCCTCCTGAACTAACCCATCCAAAGCCTCAAATCTATTGAAAGTTTCCCCATCCTGTCTATCTTGAAAAGGCCTCTTTTGGCCTCGACCTCGATTGCGAGGTTTAACAGGAACAAAACCTTCTTTATCCATGTCCAAACCCTGCTCTGGAACCTTACCCTTTTCCACCCTCGTATTAGGTTGGGTATCTGCATTAATTTTACCTCCTGTACTAAAAGCCCGAGGACACCTCCGCAACAGGTGTCCATATTCATGACATAGCCGACACCGAAAAGGCAACATTTCATAATCCAATGGCTGGGTCCAGGAATTAGAGCCAACAGTCAAATCAATAGAATCAGGCAGAGGCTGACTTAGATCAATCTCGACACAAACCCTCGCATAAGTAAAGATTCTCTTATCCAAAGTATGTTGAGAAGGACCAATAGGCTTACCCAGTAATAAAGCAATCGATTGTAAAATATCAGTTCTCCAACATTCAAGTGGCAGTCGAGGAAGGCGGACCCAAACCGGGACCCTCGAAGGCAGCTCTTCTGCCGAATTAAAGCCTGCATGCCATGGTTTTATGAAAAGACCTACTTGGTTATAAAAATAAGGCCCCCCTTCAAATGCCTTATTTCGATCTGAAATGCACGAGAAGTCAACCAGAAAGAAATTATTTGCAGCCAACAAAACATCAAAGTCACCCTCCGGAGACCATGTCTTGCGGATCCAAGTGACCAAGAAAGAGAGAGAAACCTTCAACCCCATAAACTTACAAATCAAAACATGATTACTGTAGTACTCCAGATCCTCAGCTACTGCCTCCGATTGAATCACCAACACAGGACGAACTTGCGCCCTCTCCAAACATCCATTTACCTTATGCATTTTAAAGGTATTCGGTTTTGTCCTACCCTCTCCAAAGGAAGCCCCATCACCAGTCTCCGTCATAGCATCATCTCCCCTCACCTCACCAGACGATGCATTCAATGCCATTGAAACCACCCACCAAAGCACCAGACAAAACCCCAAACCAGTACCAGCCCACCGCAATTTACATGCAAGAGAAAAAACCCCAAGGAACACCACCCAGCACAGGGAAGCAAATAGAGCTACACCCAGCCAGCAAAGGAGGTAGAAAACGCAGGCCAAGAGCCACCCCGCACCTGAATCACGCGCCCAACAGCCAACACCAAGCAGCTCCAAAGTAAACCAGCACTCAGACAAAAAGGAAAGCAGAAAATGGCCACCCCTGGCCTCAACCCGCACCACACCAAAACCCGTCCCCCTCACAGGCGCCTGGAAAATGAACAGAAGAAGCTAGGGCACGGGTGCCCTAGCTCGCCCGCAGCAGGCTCCCAAAACCTTCATGCTCCTTCTCCTCTCCGGTTGAAATGGATCTTGCCAAATGCCTCCTTGTTGAGATTTCTTTGAAAGTAGGAAGTAGATGTTGGAGGAAACCAATTGATTATGAAATAATTGCTTTCATATGTAGGAGATGCTTTTCGATTGATCACTCTACTGCTCACTGTCCAAAAATGAAAGCTCATGATTTGTGAAATCATGAATTGAGTGGCACACCCACCTGTTAGATTGGGGTTGAAACCCACAATTATGTTATTCCATCAAATGCACAAGAAGATTCAGACTCCTCCCATAATCTCTTTGTTGGAAAATGGTCAACACTCCCCTCAAGATTCATGGCATGGACTAACCGCCTCTTGTGGTTCCATTAACTCTGGCGGTTGTATTAGGCATTAATAGGTCGACCTTTTGGTGCAACGACAACCGTGGGGGAAACAATTGGTATCAAAGCTAAAGGTGTCGAGTTCGAATCCCCTCAACTTGCGCTAAGGGGGAGATTGTTAGCAAATGGTTAGTGCTCCCCTCGGGATTCATGTCATGGACTAACTACATCCCATGGATCTCTTAACTCTTGCGGTTGTATCGGGCATTAACAGGTTGACCTTTTGGTGCAATGATAATTGTGGGGCCAACATTCTTGTTGGCTAGTCGAAAACCAAACGTTTCCATTTCATTTAAATTGCAAGACAATTGTTGGGGATCCACATGCAACTTCCATTAATAGAGGTGCTTTAGAGGACTCAATAATGCCACAGGTTAAAGCGGGCACCAAGAGCACAAAAACATCGATGACTTTTCTATATTTGTGGTTTCCCCATTGAATGGGGGTTATGGGGAGTGATTGTGGTTTCCCCATTGAGTGTGTGAGTGTGATTGTGTTAGTAAATATTTTTTATTTTTATTATTTAATGTGGAGTGTGGTTGAATTCCCTTATATGACAAATTTCGGATTTGAACTTAAGAGGGAGATTTTGGGGTCAACAAATATTATTTTATCTATTATTTGTGTAAAATTAAATCCCTATAGTGATAACATATGATTGGAGCCCATATTTCAATGTTTAAAACATATTTTTGAAGTATTTAGAGGCTTGAAAAGTGCCTCGGAAAATGAATTTTTTTTTTGGAGGCAAAAACCTAATTTTAAAATACAAGTCAAAACCTAACCCTAGTCCTACTATTTTTTATTTATTCTCCTTTCGAAGTTTGTTTTAGGTTGGTTCTTCTATTATGAAAAAAATATTTTGGAAGAGGGAAGATTGGACGAAGAGCTTGAGAGATTGGCAAAGAGGAAAGCTAGAAGCATAGAGGTGAGATTTTGAGCCATTTTTAGATTGTGGTAGTTTTTTTTGTTATGATTATAAAACAAATATGATTGTTAAATTTTTGTTTGGATCCTCTTGTTTTTTTTGAGTTGAAAACCATTTTGTGTATTGCTACTTTGTGAACATTCTATTGTATGGCATTTTGGCAAGATTACCTTTGTGTATAGCGATTGGGTTGTGGAGAGGTTGAATATTTTTGTTTATTTTTGCTGTAATGAATATGTGATTTGGGTGATTGAGTATTGATGAATTGGAGAATTGTAAATTTATTTAAATAAAAAATATATTGTGAGATATTTGTGTTGATGGGATTATGTGTTTTGAATGAGGGATTATTGTGTCAATTTGGAGAGTTGTGAGAATCTTTGATTTTGAGGAGAAGGAGATTGTTGTTATAATTTATTTCTTCCTCAAGAGGTAAATGAGTCCCCTTGACTCTCCCTTGTTAATGGATCTTGAGAAGATCCATTTGTGTGTGTTAACTGTTGGGTAGTTTTTAGATTTGTGTGTACTTGTGTTATAAAATTGGTTTCTTAGGAGCCTCCTAGCTTGAGGGTGGACTTACTCACAAGTCTTATGGTTGGGAGGTGAGATGGCCTTGGTTATGAGAGGTTTTGTGGCTATTTTTGTTGCACGTTTAAACTAATTTATGGATGAGAACCTCATTGAGAAGATATTATGTATAAACTCTTATTGTTTTTTAAACACCCTCATTATTGACAGGTTTATGTGATTTTATCTATTTTGGGTTTGACGTCAATTTTTCATAAAATAATTGAGTCTACCTTGTAAATAGAATTATTATGATATTTAACCATTGTAACTATATGTTTTAAAAGAGAAACATACATCTTTGTATACCCTGAAGTTTGAAATGCATGTTTTCATTGTACATTTCTAAATTTGTATGATTGCGATAGAGGATAACATTGTTTTTACAATAATTTTTAATTGGTCAACTAAATTGACATAATTCTTAGATATGTTATTTTGATCTCGGTATTTGAAAAACTCTTTAAATTTTATCTCTCAATTCTATGTCTAACATTCTCTATGATTAAATCTATGTGTATTTTATAACAATTTATTATTTGTGATAGAGGACAATAATGCTTCAAAAATAAATTTTATTTGGTTTTGGATATGTTGTTTTGAGCTTAGTATTTGAAAAAATATTTAAATTTTATCTTTGAAGTTCTCTATGTCTAGCATTCTCTATGATTAAATCTATAAGACTATTTTATAACATTTTATTGTTTGAGATAGATGATAGTAGTGTTTTGAACATAAATTTTAATTGGTCAACTAAGTTGACCTAATTTTTGGAGATGTTCTAACCTAAGTGATTAAATAACTCTTTAAATTTTATCTCTTAATTCCATTTCTATCCTTGTCTCTATGTATAAATCTAAATGACTATTTTATAACAATTTTGTAGTAGATTATTTTTTATTAGCGCAAAACAAGGTTTTGAAGGGACCCTAAAACCTTGTACAAAGAAGAGCAAAGGCAACAAAGGAAAGCAGATTGGCTGCCCAACCAAAACACCAAACCTTAGGCTGATAACGAAGCCATCAACACACCAAACTGAAGCAAGGATCTAAACAACAGCAGATCCTGCACCAACAAATCTAACACCCTTAGCCCTAGGATGAAGCTCCCTAACAGACTTGGGAAGCCCCTTCTTTCTACACTGAACCAAGGTCCAAGAGACCTCAGAGTCAAAATCCTCTAAACGAGGAGAGAGGGGAGGCTCTTCCTGGGCCACAATAGCCAAGGAAGGCCCCAACAATGCCGAACCAGAAGAAGGCACCTTTGGGAAGGAGCCTGGAGAATCAGAGCAAGGAACACAACCAATATCTCTTGAGGGCCGAGCTGACAGCACTGAAGTAGGCACCAATGAAGGAATACCCAAAGCAGATATAGGAGTGACATAGTCAAGTAAAGCGGGAGCCAAGGTGGGAACCGAGAGAGTAGCCTCAACCACCCCCTTCGAAGTAGACTCAAGATGGATCTCATCCTCCTGAGAGGAACCATCACCACACGATGAACCATCAACATGGGAAGCAGAGATAGTCAAGTCTTCCACAAGAGCATCCTTCAACCATGTAGCAATGCCTCTACAACGCGAGAGAGGACAACCAACAACCAAATGACCAATAGCGAAGCACCGCCAACATCTGAAGGGAACACCCTCATAGTCCAACAATTGCTTCCAAGGCCGGTTCCCAACCATCAAAACATCTCCAAAGAGGGGTTTGGAGATGTCAATGTCAACTAAAAATATGAGCAACAGTGGAGCAACCCATGAAAGTGGTAGAAGAATCTACTTTCAGAAATCGACCGATGGTATTGCCAATGCCCTCATAGCAAGAATCCTCCTAAAATTGGAGGGGGAGGTTCAAGAGATGCACCCATATCAGCTTGACATTAAGCGGCTTAGTAAGGGGGTTGAAGGCAAGAGTCCATAGTTTAATGGACAAAGAATACTCCCCCCACAACTAGACCCGTCCATCAAGAACTACATCTCACTGCTCAAAAGAAGCAAAGGTCACAATGAAAAAACCACAAGCATAGGGGAAGAGGTCAATCGTACCAGCTACCAACAGCCTCCAAGACTCCAACACCCATTTGTGAAGAACATGCAGAGAAGGCCAAAGACCATTAAATCTGTAATACCCCTCCTCTTACTATTTGGATTTATTAACTTCTATGCTTTAACTTGATACGATGATACTATGATGATACTATTATTGTTTGATTTGGTTGGTTTGAAGTTTGATAATGTTGTTACTCCTTTAGTGGACATAATCATTTGATGTGACATTCTTAGTATGATTTATGATACTCGATGTTTTGATTTGGATTATTTCTTATTTAAATAGATTTTCATTAATGTTTATATGTCAATGTGATGATTCTATGGAGATGTTATTTAATTCAGTATTATTATATGATGCAATTGTTTAATAATTAGTTATGATGCAGTAGCTTAATATCATGATCAATTTGGTTAGAAATGTTAGCTTGTCTTTGATAGTATAATTGTTAGAATAGATTAGGTGAGAGGACAGTGTAGCATCACTCGTTCACGAGTGCCCTGCTACACTGCAATTCCTTCTCATGATAGGATATTGATTTTATGTATATATATACATGTGCTACTTGACGTTTATTTGGATACAGGATTGCAGGAATAAGTCTCGATTCCACCTGCTTCGGCAGGATAGGGCGAGCAATAAATTAACCCAATGGGTAAAAGTTGAAAAAGGGAGTAGGTTTGGAAGTGTCCCCATCCCAAGTCCGTCGTCTGTTGTGAGTCGTTGTGTTATGATTGAAGTTTTGTCTTTGCCTTGTATGTAGTTTCTCTGTTGAGTATTTATTTAATTATTGGTTAATGTTTAATTAATTAATCGTATTTCATAAAATAATTAATTAATGTTGCATCGCTATTTGATTTAATTGAGAGTTAGAAAAATGTTTAAATTAAATATATTATAAATTAAAAATGATTTAATTAATTAAAAGTGCAAATAATTATAATTAAATTAATATTGTTGAGAGTAATTAAATATTATCTTTTTATTAATATTAAATTAGAAAATCATGTGAGGATAATATCTGAATTAAATAAATTATTTTAATTAAAAAAATTTAGATATGTGTGAGCTTTTAAAAGCTGGAAAAGGGCCAATAAGGAAGGAGGCTTTTTGAAAAAGAAAGCGGAAAAAGATTTATGGATTTTAATTGGTGATTTATTATTTTGATGGAAAAATTATTCACACACAAGTTGTCTTCTGGAGTTTTGCTCTGTGTTTTTAGATCTAGAAAAGAAAAATAAGAAAGATAGTTTTGGAGTTTTGAGATTTTCTTCTGGGTAAAAATTATTGTGAGTTTAGAAAGAAAAGGGGGATTCAGTAGAACATTGAAGGCAGAAGGTCAAGAAAGGAGTTACAGGAGGAATTCGAGAGGAGGTTACAGGCGGGATTCTCCTTCAGACATAGGATTCTAGGTTTTCCCCTTTTAAATTATTAATACTTCGTAGGTCTGTAAACAAATCTGAATGCTATGTTTTCGAAAATTGTTTGAATGAAGTTTATGTTTTGAAAACTTGTTTGTGTTTAAACTTTCGAATCTTCTATAGTAAATTATAGCAGAACTTGTTTTAAAATCCTTCAACATAGTTTAGTAGAGAAAACTAGTGTGCTTGAAATATAAAACAAAAAGAATCATTTCTGATGGAAGATCGAATTTGCATGATTAAATTTATATTGAGTTATTGAAAATCCATGGTTGAGTTGCTTAGAACCTCGGGTTAAATATATTTATTCTTATACAAAGATTAGATATACTTATATTATCATTCTGATTGAACCAATTTTTTGGGTTAATTTCTATCTTGTATGAAAACCTGAAGTTTTTATTGGTTTGTCATAAGTTTTGTTTAATTATAAATTCTCTATATATTATTTAATATATTGATATAAATAAATTGTTATGTATACTTTTATAGATTCAAGTATCTGATTGTACAGAATAAATAAATGAATGTATTTGTGCCTGTGTGCTGGGTCTCGGATTTCGTGTATTAAATAAATATTTAGTTATTGATTTGTTTTAAAAGAAAAGACGATTGGGCGAAATTGATTTATCTGTGAAATTTCGTACCTGTCATAAATTATGAATTTAATAGGTATATGGTAGATAAAATAAATTAAAATTAAAATTTAAAAAAAAAAATTAGTGGGGACGTTGCCCCACAGCCGCCCCAATGGAGGCGCTGCCTGTGGTGGCCGCGCCCAGCGCAGCCCATGCAAGCCGCGTCCCCATGTGGGGGAGGCTGTTGGGCAGCAACCCCCGCTAGGGGCTGTGGGCTTCGCCGCCCACACAACCCCCTGCTAGGGGCCGTGGGCTTCGCCGCCCACACAGGGGCTGCGTCCCCTATTTGGGCCGCGCGGCCCATGAGGAGTCAGGGCTTCGGCCCTTGTGCGGTTTTAAAATATTCGTTTTAAATTATAGTTTTATTTTATAAATAATTTGTATTATATTTAATATTATGTGTATAATATTTAATATTATATGTTAAATATTAAATATTATATATATAATATTTAATATAATGTATGTAATATTTAATATTATATAATATGTGTTTTTTTAAAATAATTTAGTTATTGTTAATAAGTTAAATATTTAATATATATTCATATACTTTTATATTTATATTAAATATGTATATATATAAATGATTTGAAATTTGCATTTAAATTAGTTAATTGGCATTTAATAAATTTTGTAATATGTTGTGATAAAATGATTCTTGTTTTTAAAACAAAAATAAATAAATAAATAAATTTACTCTTAGACTTAGTACGATGATTTTTTTACCTGATATAGTGAAATAGGTTAATCGAGGAAATGGGAAATAAGCTAGGTGAATTCTAATTAAATCGAATAGTTAAAATTAAAAGATATGATATTATAATGTAATTGTGCGAATTTGTCTTTAACGATGTGTTTTGTTTGAATCGAATAACCTCAGATTTTTTATTTATTTGTTTGATGAAATTGTTGAGTTTTGGAAATATTCTTGTATGGAGTTGTTTTAAGTACTCATTTTCTTGAGGTTATTTGTTAAGTTGTGGTGGTATTCTCTTCATTGTTTTATCGTGTTGTATGGAAAAACCCTAGATTCACCTTACTGTTCGTAAGAGTATAAGTTATTGTTAAGGGATTCCAGTGGTGGAATGCGTGTCTTTCATGTTTCTTTTATTCCCCATGTCGGGCAATTAGGGTTAAGGGTATTGTAAGTCTTCCAGAGAAGTATTCTTGAGTGGGATGGTATGTGTTGAGGTTCATTTTGTGAATCGCCTTGATGTATTGTATTATGATGTTGTACCCGGTTTCCATGAACGGGGATTTGTGCCTCCTAGGAAATAGGAGTGGGTAATGAGATTTGTACCTCCTTTGGAAGGAGTTTGTTGTCATATGTGGTTTCCTCCAATGTTTGGAGTGAGTTTCCTTGTCTGTTCCTCCTTTGATTGGAGAGGTTATGTGGTTTAGTTATCTTTTGTGGTATTGCACCTTGTGTGTTGTCGATAGGAGAGTGGCTCTTTGTGGGGGTCTGGCACACAAAGGGGCGCCAGGGTAACCTACCTAGAGTTTAATTAAGTGATAATCTAAATGAATTAATGGGGGGGCTTTCACACTAATAAAGATAAAGGATGTCTCTCTCGTGAAGCAAGTGAATGATAAGGCTCGAGATGAGATGGACGCATAGTTTTGCGTGAGGGTCCGGCGTCGGTAGAGGCAAGCCAGGGTAACCCAGGATGGGGGTCCGGTAGCCTAGGAAGGTTGAGCCAGGGTAACTCATGGAAATTTATGCATGACACTCTTCCTATGTCAACAGTTAGCCAGTTATTGTGCGATGTTCTTGATCTTTGCTCTTTGGAAGCATTGTAACCTCATGTTAGTGATATTGTGTTTGTAGTTGTTAAGTGATGCTGTGATTGTCATGTTAAGTGATATTGTGCATGTTGTGGTTACGTGATTTATTGTTTTCTCCTTGGTTGTTGTTGGAAAGAGTCTTTGATAATTTGTCTTGAGTTTCATTGATGTTGTGATTATGACTTGTTGTTATGTTCTGAAGTGGTTTGCTGTTGTGCCTTGGGATTTGTCGTTGTTGAGTTTCTAAGTGGTCTTGGATGTTAATTTGTCTTTTGGAGTTAGTCCTATTATTGTTAGGCATGCTTGGTCGGGGACCCTTCCTTGTCTACTCTCAGCACGGGGGTGGTTGGGTGGAACGTGCTTCGCACCCCATTGGGTTCCCTCTTTTGTTGCAGATGTATCTTTTACTTGCAGGTTTTGGCGAATGTTGATGATCCAGTGTCCTTATGTACCAGATTGATGTATATACTCCTGATGTAATGTATTTATTGATGTATCGTCTCCCACGTGTGTTGGGATGACCTTGTAAATTGTATATGTTGTTATTGAGATGTATGTTTCGACAATTGTATTTTACTATCATTTGGATGTAATGTAAATGCAAGCCATGTATTTAATTAGGAACGATCACTTGTAATAATTGGTTATGTTATGTTGTATCTATCGAGATATGTAACACTGTATATCTTTATAATTCCATGTATTGTCATATGTGCATATGTTATTAATATGGATATAGTTGATAGATATTTTAATGATGAAATGGGAATGAATAGATTTACATATAGATTAATTATTGTTTTCTTGTTATCGTTGTTATGGGTTAGTGTAGTCATGTCACTTCGTGTACCCCATTGGAACTAGTTGTGCCTCATAATACATTGTTATGTTATAACACTTATGTATGTTATTATATTCCTTTTAAAAAAAAAAAATTGTTCCGTTGTTATTAGTTCCTTTGGGGTTCGCACGTACGGCTGACAAAATCTACAAATTGTAGCAGTATTGCTATAAAACTCCTCATAATCTGTGACCTCAGGGCCACACACCACAATAGGGGAGGACCGGGCCTTTTGTAGTAGATTGTTATGCATACCTTTATAATTTTTTACATTCATAATCTATTGTGGATTTTGAAAATATTTTTTTTGGTTTTTTAGTACCTTAAGTATTCTTTATTTTTAATATTATAAGTCATTAAATTGTTATGTTTTGATCAAGTTATGACAATTTTACTCTAGGTTGTAACTATATGACTACAACCTCATTTTGTATGATGAAACTAATTTGTTTGTACCATTGGAAAGTTCTTGAAAGTCTTTAATTTTGTTAGAATTTTTTAAAGATTTCTAAATTAATTTATATAAATCTATTTTATGTTTATTTCACCTTCATGGCATTCCACATGACCTTTATTGTTGAAGGTGTTTCATAAAAAAATTCCTATTCCTTGTTACACTTGAAATTTATTTGAGAGATTTGGTCAAAGAAATTGCACACCTCCATTTAAGGTACATATTTTATGAGGTATTTTGTCGAGCAATACACTTTAATTCAAATTTGCATAGAAGTTTACTTGAGTGGCTGTAATAATAACCTTTACACAAAATCTGTTTGTATGCTTTTGTGAATTTCCTTTAATAATATTTTCAATCACAAAAGTTGTTTAGGTCCAATTAGTTTTAATTGATGTAATCTATTGTGGTGCCCTTCTCTTTTTTAGTTGTTCCTAGCGTGTAAATTGCACAACATTGTGAAAGACGTCAATAGTATGTATTCTCCCATTGGTATTATTTTTATTTTATCCTTCAATTTACATGTTGTTGTGTTCGATTGGACTATGCTCCACATTGATTTTCTTTTCAAGTTCACTTACTTGAGCTATATATATATATTTCTCAACTTGTGTGGGATTTCTATATGGCCAAACTGCTGGACTTTATATTGTTAATAAGGATTAACTTGTTTGGTTTAATGTAGCATTTATGACTGATGTAATATCATTATATAAAGGTAGTATATAGTCATAGTGTGTTGATTGATTTTATAAAGTCACTATACTCTATTATGTGGTTATTTTCATTCTATTGAAGTAATGTTGTATCAAAATAAAGTTGAAGGTTAACACTATAATCTCTTGGTAGAATTGATGATTGTTGTAAATAATTGATATGAAATAGAAATAATTGTATCATAAAATATTATTTCAAGAACAAGTCTTAGAGGATTTGATCTATTTTTCATGGGTTTTCACTATTATGTATACTCACACTAGACTAATATTGAGAGTAAAAAGTAAATAGTGTAGTAGACATCATTAATCATAATTTTATAGCAAAGAAATACCTACAATATCATAATGTATTGCACTTCAATGTATATATTTAGAAAAAATTGTAACTAAATGTAAAATTTATTAGTATGTTTTGCCACAACATAACTAAAACTATAAAATGGATGCACCACCTCCAACCACCACCAAACTGGTAGAAATCTGATTCTCAGCCATAATCCCACCACTGCACAAAAACACCATCCACAAAACCACGCACCCTCACATCAACCACACACCAGCAAAACCCCCACCCCAAACAAAAAAAGAAGCAGAAAAGAAAAGACTAAACCGAAACCCCCCCTCCACACAGTTAACACCCTACCCTAGAGAAAGCGACACCACCGAGCACTCCCAACCACCTTCACTCGCATGCACGCAACCGCAAATGCATGTAGACCATGCCCATTACAGGGCGCAGGCCTGCACAACACTCCCACAAGCACTCTCCATCCACTGACTCCTTCCATTGAAGCTTGTAAAATGATATTGGTTTGTAAATGGAGAGTTTTGTCTTATTAGTATTTGATTAGTTAGTTGTATATTTTATAATTGATTAATTTTTTTATTTTGTGGCTTATTTAAGTGATGAATTAAGTTGATTTATCTATCTAGTCCATAACTATTTATTTTCTTCATAAGTTATTACATATCAAAACTTTAGTCATTTTTTTAAAATCAATTGCATTTGATTGCAAAAATTGAGCTTAAAGACCATTAAAACAATTGTAGATGTCATACATAATAACATCAACACCTCCTTATATTGTCTTCACTTTTCAAGGGTGTTGCAAGTGGAGTTCCATCACACCCACTTTTGTTATTATTTCTCATTACCTTGATTTTCATGCTCTCATTCTATTGCATGTGCACCAAGGTCAAGTGTGCAAAATTCAATAATGTGAGAAGTGTAACCTATTAAAACTGCAAATAACACAAGATGCAGGATCAAACAATGAACAAAGACACCTTCCACTCAAAAGATCTACAAACAATAATATGTTATATCATCAACAAGAAAAATCTACATAATGAACCTCAAGAGTCTTCAAGGAGATCATGAGTTCTCAAAAGGTTATCAAAAGGTTAAGACCAAACTTATTTTTTGAGTATGATTCTTTCTGATACAATAGGCATTGAATTGACTAAACCAACTTTGACAACATTGCACACCCAGTGAATCTATCTCCTCCCACCCACCCCAACAATAGGGAAAAATTCTATGCACAACATGCCTATAATTATGCCCTCCCACCCAAGTGATTGTACATTAGATAGTGTTTCATTATCCAAATAATAGAGGGGCCGAATATAACCCCCCACCCATCCCGACACACGAGATCACTCTATTTTCTTGACAACCAAGTAAAGGAAGCTTTCTGTAGTAGCTCCTTTTTGCTTGCCTCAACAAAGAGCAATATTGTCGTCTCAACCGAGAACTAGAAGAGTTAGTTAGACTCTTATAGTTAGTCAAGAGAAGACAATACTCTCAACAACTATACGTAACATGCCTTGAGATTTGAACACCATTTAAACACAACTATACCACCCACCCACCCCACAGAGAACCCATTTTTATAATCCTATATCCAAGGGGAGTTCGAGCATTTTGATACCCCATTTTCTTTACGGCCTTAATGACCTTCCCTTGCCCCCACTCCTAATTTCTAGTTCTTATATTTATGCCCTCATTTTTAGCATATGATGGGATTACAAATGAATTTCCAAGTCTTATAGCTTCAACGATTTCCCACGATACCATGTAGGGTGGTGAATTCGCCTCTATCCAATCTCAGACATTTGATTCTCGAACTAGTTTCTTTCTCTACTAGAGCTTTAAATGTCTTCAAATTCTCGAGCGCTTCTAATTCTTCTTTTAGGAATGTAATCCAAGTCATCCTAGAATAATCATCCCTAGTTGTGGTTTGCGACAAAGATGTGAAAAATGAGGACTTCTACCAACAGAGGTCTAGTGTGCAAATTCTACAACCTTTGGCCTTCTCCTCCTAACTTTCACAATTGGTTGTTGGATTCTTGGAGGCCTCTCGTGGTAGGTAAGATTGAACTCTTCCTTAATGCCTCTTTTGCCTCTTTTGAGGACTAAAATTTGGTGGAGTAAGATTTGGTCTTGGAGAGAGCACTATCTCTCCATTGGACCTTGGTCAACTTACTTTAACACTCTTACTAAGAAATTAAATATGTTTCGGTGTTGAATAGACTTTTAAATCTCCCCCTTCAATTTTGGGAAGTTTTTATTATGAGGTCATAAAAAAATCTATTGGTCACTTCTTGAACATTGGCGATTCCACTTCCTTCATGGGGAACTCTACTTTTGCTCACATTTTGGTGAATATTGATATCTCAAGTGTCTTCACGGTAATATGGTTTTAATGGTTGGGGATAGGACTTGGACTCAACCTCTTGATTTTGAGGGTCTCCCTTTCAGATGTCAATGCTTCTTCATTAGTCACCTAGCTACAAATTGTCCTCTCACGTTGTAAGGGCACTACTAGGTAGAAAATTGCTTAAGATCACCTAACTTTTCATGCTCCTATTTTTTTGTCAAATGACTCCTGTTAGGATGATAACGAGTTCTTAGCTTCTAATATAATTTAGACATGCCTTACGAACACTATTGGGGAACTTCCTACCCCAATCTCAAAGCTTGATTTCCCTCGGCTTCGTATCAACTACAAATTACTAATGTGGTAGAAGTTTACCTTTTGCCTTGTCTTATTGCTCCCTCTTCGTATATTGATGAGCTCTCCCCAAGGATTCTCCTCCTTCCCCTTGTTCTAAGAGTTTGGATGATAATGTCTCCTAAACTGTTTTAAGGAAGAAAGGTCTTCCTAATTCATTATCCCAAACTCATGCTCAAGTGTTGGATTAGAGGCCAATTCGTTCTAGGCCTAGGATTGTCTAAATGGGACCTCAAGGGTCCCTACCTATTTCATTCAATGTAGTCATTTTTAGTAGCTTGGTTGCAAGTTTTTCCTTTTTTCTCTTGGTTGTGTTGTTTCTAGCTAGCTTGGGCAAGTAAGTTTTGCCCAGTCTTTTGGTAGCCTTTGTAAAAGGTCAAACCCTTGTTTCCTGCTTATTCTAATTAAAAAAAAAAAAAAGGGTCAACATTAATAGCAAATGGAATTAAATTCATTAAGGAAGTCCAAAAGATATATGATGAAATTGATATTAGGAGAAACAACATCAAAGAAGAAATTAACACAACAAAATTAGAAATCAATATGGATTAAAGTTGATAAAAATCTCAGAGAAATGGTTGAAACAAATATTGATACACTTGTTGATCAATTATTTTCAAATGCTAATGAGAACCTTTACCACCTATGGTTGAAAAATGGAAGATGCTAGGGATTAAATGAAATGTTTTAGTGCAAACTAAACTTCTAAAAGACTATGATCAGCTAAAGGTGGAAATACAAAATGACTATTTGTCCATGAGTTCAAATATTCAAGCAAAAGATAATAAGGAGAATTTCAAAATGTTGATTGAAAAAAATCTTTGATAAAGAGGTGTTTGATATGGGGTCAATGAGGAATTTTAGTAATATTGACGATGCTCTTACTCATTGTGCTTCTCATCTTTTAATGTTTCAAAACAAGTTAGAAAATATTCATAACAGCAAGATTTTGTGGAAAATTCAAACAAATAACATTATCATACCATATCACAAACACATTGCACAAGCCATAAGGGCATTTCGTGATCCACACCATATTCATCTCCAACAGAGGAGAAAGAGGAGATAGAAGATATAGTACCACCAGAACCAAGTGCTTAGTTTATTTTCTAAAGACCAAAGTTTATAAAGGTGTTTATATTTCTAGAAATGTCTAAAGAATTATAACCATTTTATTTATTGTTAGTTAAAGAATCAATTACAACTGAAAAAACTATATATATGATGCCAATTATAAACAAGAGGATTTTTTATAGAACCTACAAGAAGAGTAGTTAAGAGGTGGATACATTTTGTACGGAGGCTGAAGAGTCGGTGTGCTCTGCATTTTTTTAATATGCATAAAGATGTTTATTCCGAGTCAGTCGTCTGCTGGTTATAGATTTCTTATGCTATTATTCTTCTGATGTTGATGTGAGTCATTTTATACATCCATTATCCATGGCATTAAGTATCTTATTTTATTCTTGAGGATTATCCAATATGGATTTAAGTTCATGGTTTCTTTTATTCTGTGAACCAGAAAATCGATTAAAGAATTTTATCTTGATTGTATGTTATAAATTATTCTTCAGAAAGAAAACTATTTGAACTTATCTTCCTTCGTAATGTAAAATCTGAAAGTTGCAATCTTTATCTTTAGCAGTCTATAATTTCTTTTCTTGATAATTAGCTTACAGTCTTTCCTGCTTTCCGGTCAAAAGCACACCTTAAAAAAACCTTAAAATTTTATCATATGCGGGAGCTGCCCCTCTAAACACAAAGAAAAGTTGATAAACAATAATTTATCCAACTAATAGCGTATTTGTTGCTGCTCGTTTGGGCAATTTGGGGTTATTCTTCAAGGTAAAGAATTGCAGTGACAACTCTATTCGCTACAGAAGGTAACTATACTCCTAGCCTTATCAGGCCCTATAGCAGCGCTCAAATATATCTTTCCCTTCTGACAAACATGCCTCGATGAAGTGTCATCAGAAGGATTGCAATTGCCGCTACATATGAAGAAAACAAGCCTATTGAAAAAAGCTTAGATAATTTGACGCAAATCAATCAATCTGAAGTAAAATCCTACAGCGTTTTATGTCAGCATCTTTAAATGCAATCTTTTAAGTCACTTCTATTTATGTGTCAGAGGATAATAAGCACTCCCCATTCGTTGGTGTAAAATAGGATTTTCCTACCGTTAGGAAAGAGCTTTGCAATGAAGATATGAGGATAAGCCTCATGTAAGGTCATCTGAGCAAGAAGATTGTGCAGCCTAATGTTCAAGGCTATTAATGATAATTTTGTTTTCCTATTTCCTTTTAGAGCAAGACAAAGTCTCCTTTTTCAAGACCCCATTGCTTCTGGCCCTGAAACAACCCAACCAACTACGGTTATATGCTAGAACTAAAAAGAACAGACGTAAAAATAAGAAGATTTTACGATTATTCCTCACTGGTTTTCAATTTCTATACATGCCTGTAAAGTGTAAATAACTATGCCCTATCCAATCTTTTTTAATAATATGCTTGTGAATAGAAGGAAGGATGGTCGCTAAAAACAAATTTCCAACGCTCGATAGATTCTTGGTTGTTGGAATAATAATGCTGGCTGGTTCCTTGGTAAATAAAGAGCTGTCAATGGCTTGCTAGGAAGACAGTTATCCTTCAGAACTAAATATTCAATATACAGATATACTGCAGAATATAAACATAATCACATCAACACAAGATGTGTGGTGGGCAAATACGTCCTAATCTTCAATCTACTCAAAATAGAAGTAAAAATACCCGTGTAGGTAGTGTTACACCATAACAACATTCCTTAAAGAAGGAAGTTTAACACAAATAGATTCAGAGGTGCCCATTTAGCACTAAAATGTATACTTTCATTATATTACTAATCAAGTGTAATGACCATATTCCATCATGATTTACAATGATAGATGCTAACATAAATACCCTTTAATTGAATTATTCTAGAATTGACCTCTTTTATAATCCAGGAGTTATATAACTTATTTGGCAAATTAACCAATTGACCCGGCTCTAGGAAAATTCACTGCAGCAATACACTGTGGCGGAAAATTCACCGCCAAGTAAAAGTCACCGCCAACAATTCACCGCGCAGCGGAAAATTAACCACATTAATATTTTTAATATATATTTGGAAGACTTTGATTTTATTAAAAATATTAATGCCGCTAATTTTCCGCCACGGTGAATTGCTAGCAGTTAATTTTACTTGGCAGTGAATTTTCCACCACGGTGAATTGCTAGCAGTGAATTTTCCGTATGCCAATTGACCCATTACAAAAGCATCTTAGCCCATGCCAAATAAACTTGAGTTCCATGAACAATTTGGCTACTCCAAAAACTCATATACATCATAATACCCTCATAATAGCCTGGTCCTAGCCATATAGAATTCCACCCCTATCGTATCCTATAATTCAACCCGCCTTAACTTTTTTTCACCAATGAAACAGGTAAACGTAATAAATTGACTCATCCTACTCATTGAGCCCCTACAAACCAGACCTGAATTCCATGCACCTCAAGTCGGCTATTCAATAACCTCAAAAATCACAATATCACGGCCCTAGCAATGAAGGGCTCGACCAACATTGTATCCTAACATTCAACCACCTCAACAATTCACCCATCAATGTATGATCTTGACAGGGGATGATCTTTGATGATGACATGATTTTCTACAGCGCTCTAATTCCAAATTGTCTTTAATGATGGCATGCTTTCCATTCATCAAAATCCTAATTTTTAATGCAAAGATAAACATTGCACATCAAATCTCAAACCTGAACAAGAAACTCAGTCCTGAAATAAATACCAGGCATTTGACAAAGGTAGTTACAATCGTAAGTGCAACAATAAAATGTAGTTGTTTAAGAACATTTTCGGAATCAGCTGCGTTTAAAACTGCTCTTAAACATCTTCACGGACTCTAAAAAAAACATGTCTACTCATAAAATGTCTTGCCAAGGCATCATCATTGTTCGCCTAAAACTGATGAAGGCATTATATATCTGGTAGTTTATAGACTATAAAGCAGCATTATATGTATATATTGCAGTATTTAGTTGCATTATATGCGCCTCTCTGTGTATATGTGAGATAGAGCAAGTGGTGTGTATAGAACTATAAAACTAAGTGATTTGATGCTCAGGGGTTTGCCTGGAAAGAATTTTTACCCATAATGCCTAGATGATAACCTTTAACAAAAGGTGTGGATTTAATTGTAATGTTATAGAATTGCATTATTTCTATGCATACACAGACAAGAAATCAAACATCTAAACAGAAACCCTATATTGGTATTCCTATTTCCACATGGTTCTGTTTTCCTTTCTTTTTCAAATCATTAGTTTAATAATTTGAAATTTGACAGTTGCATGGCATAAATAATAAGAGAAGAATACAAAGAATTTTTTGAATAATGACAACGACCATAGCCTTAAAATAAGGACTTAAGAATATCCTCACCTGCAACTGAAGCATTTTGTACAGACCATTCTTGTCAGATTTTCTTCTCTAAACTCCAGCAGATGACGGGAGAAAACAAAAATTTTAAGAAATTAAATGGAGAAATAAACCTCAATTTGAATTTCAAAAGATTACCAAAAAAATTGACTACCAGAATGAAAGATTACAGTTAAAACAAAGAAAGAAATATTAAAGTTATACAACACCAAGCAAAATTAACTTAAACACGCATCATTAGGTGTCCTCTAGAACTTTCTTCCAAGCCACTCATAAAGATCGTGCTTTAGAATTACTGCAGGGAATACAGAATTAGTACACATGCCATTTGGCAAATGCAAGAAAGAGGAAAAAAGTCGTGCCATGTGATACTTCAGAATCTGCAAGGCTTTTTGAAATTTGTTTTTGTTACAAACCTATCAAGTTTATAAGACCATAAAACCCATCCAGTTAACTTGGATGGCATACCAATGCATCCAATCCACTGCTCGGGGAAAAAGAGAATGCACACATGCCCCAAACTGGTCATAAATAGCTTAAATCTAAAACGTGTTAACACACAGATCAGGCCTTGCATTTCCCTTTATAGGTGTAGATATCAAACTTCTAGTAACAGCAATGCTGGAACTAAAGATAGAGAACGCAGCTGCAAGCATCATGAAAAGCAGGGGCATTCACTCCAATGGTCCAGACTCCAGAGTACACAAGCATACATACTCTACAGTACAATAATTAATGTGACATAAAACCAAGAAGTATGTGGTCCAATGCAACAGCTGGACCAATTTCCTTTGAAAGATAAAGGCACATGGGGCAGACAATTTTCTTCAGACGGTAAAAGAGCCTGTAAAATACAACAGAGTAAGGCTCAACCCAGAATGTGAGCAATTCATTACATCACCTGGAATGAGTTTCTACACGAGGTAAAGTAACCTGCACAATATGATAAAAGGTGTTAGGCTCACTTTGACAGTGTCCAAACAAAAGCTTCCTTCCAGAAAAACCATTCAATGTAGAATTCAAATGAAGCAGTCACTTCTTGCAGAGAAACTAACTCTTCAGAAGATAAAGCACATAGAAACACAGACATTTATTTTGTATGGACATTTCAAGAGAATTGAGAATGTTTAACAATGATCAAAGAACATGAATCTCAATAAATCTCAGTAAGTTAGCAGACCCATGCTTACCTCATACCATGTGGCGTGATGCAATAGGAAACTAAAGGAACTTCAAAACTAATCCATACAATATAAGCTACAACGAAAATTAATCACATTTAAAATAATAAAAATCATTAAAACGCCTGGTGGAGACCAACATATTGTACAACAGATTTGTACAAGTGCAACAAAACCTAAACTGCAAAAAACCCCATTGATATCCTGTGCCCAGTAAGTAATATCTAGGATATAAAATACACCAGCTACATGACATAATAAGTGGACATTGTATCTCCTTTTTGCACATATGCAGTATGTGTTCATTTAGACATTCAAATGTAATACCCCTCCGTGTCGGTTGTTCTAAACTTTTGTGTGAGTAATTGTGTGTGCTTCATTGATTACTGTGTTATTTGATTTTGTGGAAAATATAATATGTTAGTAGTCATGTTTAAATAATTAATTAGATCATAAGTGAAATTGCAAGGTTATTTGAAATATAATTAGGAATTAAAATAATAATCAATTAAATCAAATCAAATAATTTAGAACAAATGATCAAATTAAACTAATTCGTTAAAAGTAAAAGTGGTATTATTAGATAAATTGATTTAAATTGTTGGAGTTAATAATAATAATGAACAAATAATCTTGAAAAGATAATTATCATAATAAGAAAATTAATGGATACTTATTTAGAATCTTGCAAATGGTTGATTTTAATTATTTTAATGTGGAAGTAGTTATTTAATAAAGTTTTGTGGGAATGATGAATATATATATATATATATATATATAAATAAAAGTTCATTTTTGTGGAGTTAAATTTATTGAGTTTTAATCTGCATGATAAAAGAAAATGAAATAGAAATACATGAAAAGGCAACAAAAAGAATTAAGGATTAAATATTATTTTGATTTATTTATTTTATTTGTAATTCATTAAAAGTGGTATTATTAGATAAATTGATTTAAATTGTTGGAGTTAATAATAATAATGAACAAATAATCTTGAAAAGATAATTATCATAATAAGAAAATTAATGGATACTTATTTAGAATCTTGCAAATGGTTGATTTTAATTATTTTAATGTGGAAGTAATTATTTAATAAAGTTTTGTGGGAATGATGAATATATATATATATATTTATATAAATAAAAGTTCATTTTTGTGGAGTTAAATTTATTGAGTTTTAATCTGCATGATAAAAGAAAATGAAATAGAAATACATGAAAAGGCAACAAAAAGAATTAAGGATTAAATATTATTTTGATTTATTTCTTGAAATGTGACTGTTGGTATTCTCTGGAAGAGGAAACAAAAGAGGCTTCTTGTGTGAGTTTTTATTTATTTTGGATTGGGAAGGGGGTGGTATTCTCTTTCCAACAGATTTTGGTGAATTTGGCAGTCATCTTTCTGTTATTGTATTACATTCTTTTATTCTTCTGAGAATTCATTTGAGGATTAAGATTTATGTTTGAGGGAGGATCTTGGAGCTGCTGCTGGAAGGATTGGGTCAGCAAGAAGGATAAAGCTTCTACAGTTATCTACAGGCGCAGGACGCCAGGTTCTCCTTCTTCTTTTAAATTATCTTCTTTCTATAGCATCAAATGAAATAAGAATTCTTTGTTCTGGATTTGAAATTTAATGCATGTAGAAAACTCTCGAATCCTTATAAATGTTTTGGGCTGTGTTTCAATCAAGAAAATTTTACCAAGGTTCGGGATTTTAGTTGATTAAATGAAATTATTTGTTGGGTTTTGGGCTGTTGTTTGTTATAATGAAACTAAGATTTGAAATTCTGGAAATAACCAGCAATACTATAGTTTTGGCTAGGAAATATAATTAATAAATTTAAAATAATCTTTTTACTGGGAAAACTGGGTTGTGTATATTCTTGTTTACATTTAAGTATACACAGAAAAATTGTGCAGTGTATATCTATCTCTATTTTTGAAGTACAATATATATAAATATATATATGTATATGTATATATATATATCTATTATATTTGATATATACATATATATATATACCCATATATATATATGTATATATATGTTGATAAATATTGATTGTAAATTTATTTATTTTTGAAATTCGCAGTATTTCCCATCAAAATTTTGCATTTGGTTGTTATTATTAAACCACCGACTGAGTGGTGGTTCGGCCTCGGCCGTACCCACCACCCAGCCGAGGGTTGGTACCCATGCGGCAGTCTGCGGACTGTCCACAACAGTCCTATGGACTACTGCGAACAGTCCGTAGACTGTCCGCAGCCGGGCGTTTATCCCCGTGGCTGCGTATGGGTTAAAATACCCATTCGAAATTGTATTTGTTTTTACTTTGTAAAATGTGAGTTTCTAATTATATTTATTGTGCGAAATTGCTTTTATAAATATTTATATATATATATATATATATATATGTATTTATATATATATATTTATATTTGTATATAGATAGTTATTAACTTTCTTACTCAGATTCCACTGATTATTTAATTTTGTCAAAACAAAACATTCTATTTCTTTTTCTGATTAAAATAAAACATAATCTATTTAAAAAATGAAATATTAATAATATAGAAAGAAATCTGTTAGTTGTTATTGATTTATTAAATTACCAACTATAAGAGGATAAATTAGTTGAAAAAAAATCAATTTACGAATATATGATAGCATTGATTTATTTAATTCTTGTTTTGACTGAATACTTTGGAATAGAAAAGAATTCCTTTTAATTTGTTAATTTGTGGAATTTGATAGGATAATATAATAGAAGGGCAATTTGTGAATATATATTTATATCAGCATTGATTGTTTAATTCTTATTTTTAAATGTGTATATGGTGGAAATAGAATTTAATATAGAATTGAATAAGTCATCTTTTATTCTTATTTTGTGAAGTTATAGTCTGGTAGAGTTGTTGATTCCTAGAAAAGATCTATTCTCTTTCTACTTTTCCTCCTCGAAAAAGAATTAAAATATATAAAGATGTAGTGGTTTTAAAGGGTATTTTTGTGTGTAAATTTATTTAGATAGATTTAAGATTTTAAGGTGGTAAGTTCTAATATGTAGTTTAAATATCTAGAGTATTGTTATTATTGTCTTTTAAAATATAAACAATTGTTCTTAAGTGGTTTTCACAATTAATCTAAATATTGGAAATGAGTGTTAAATTAGTATGATGAAAGAAAAATGGAAATAATGTTTTCGACATAAGTAGTTATGAAATGATAATAAGTTAACTACCCAACTATTAAGTAATTTTCAATTATGTTGATAGATGAAAAGAGAAATTTAAATGTATGGACATGACTAGAGATTGATTAGGATATTCTCAAATTGAATAGTTTATTTGTGAAATGGGATTGCAATCTTTTAAAAATTGACTTCCTTTATATTTATTTAATGATTGATTGGTAAGTGCTCTTTATGAATAAGTCTTTTAGAATACTTGTGATGGTTATCATGAATTGTTTTAGTTAATTGAGTACTTCCGATGGGTAAGTTGTAAAGTCATTTAGTTCTGGTTGTTAATTGATTGGCTATTAAATATTGTTCTTGTTTGAATTTTTTGGTTGTTTATTATGCGAATGTTTGGTGGAGTTGTGAGTGATTGAGTATTTAAGGTGGTCTTTAAATTTGGTCCCTTGGAGGCCTGGTTGCATGCTTTTACCTCTTTTATTAAAGGATTGTTTTTGGACATTTCCGTATTGGTATGAATGCCGTTGGAGATTAATTTTGATTCAAGGAATCCTTTGTCATTTAAATTTTGTTGCAATGTAATTGGGAATTTGTATTTTGTTGATGATTTGTGGGAAGTTGATCTTCTTGGATTTCTGATTTATTTTGTATCAAAGTTGTTTATGTGGTTTGGATGGGGTGGTTGATCTTATTTTAATATATTCACTCATTATATTTGAATTGAAATTGATCTGGTGGCCTTGCAATTATTATTGTCATTGCTATGTTGTTTTTTATGAAAGTGGTTTGTGTACCATCATAAGGGGGTTCTAGTGAGGAGAAAATTGAGGTCTCCCATGGAATGCCTAGTTGGTGGCTTTTGGTTTTATTAAGTGATTTTGTTTAAAGGTTGATTTTCTTTTTCGTTCCCTATTTGAGGTAACACCATTGTTGATTTGTGGATGGGTCTTGATGAATCTTCCCTTTTTATGGCTTTTCTGAGTTACTCTCTTATTTGAAGAAATTTTATCCTTGTGTTGGATTTTATTGGAGAAATACTCTTGTTGCTTCACTTTACCCTCGTTTGTGGGTTTTCATTCTTTTGGCTTCCAGAGGCTTGAGATGATTGATATTATATGTTCTCTCTCTTTATGTGCCTTGATGTGGCAAGTGTTTTGGTTGCATGATTTTACAAGGGTTGTATGGGAATTGTTGAGACTTTGATTATGTATTATAGCGAGATGGGTAATGCCTCGCATGCTTTTATGATGTGATTCTTTGTTCAGATTATGATGGTACAACCCTTGGTTTTTATGTTGTGGGGTCTCTAGGGAGAGTGGCTCCTCGTGGGGGCCGATGCCCCGTTTAAGGGGAAGGGCTCAGGATAACCCACGAGTGAGTTAGTAAACAAGTGAAAACCTAATAATTAACTTAGGAGGGTTGGGTAGTAATATCATTATAAGATTAATAAAATGGATGCCTCGTCTTCATTAGTGCTTCCGTAGGCTAATGGAAGGCTGAGAAGGCCGTGGTTGGCAAGGTCGTGACCTCGTCTTCACGAGAGGTCTACGGCTCGCATGAGTCACCCTATGGACCGGCGCCTCCAGTTGGGAGGAAGAGCACAGGACAGCCATAGATGGGACCGGCGCCTCCAGTTGGGAGGAAGAGCACAGGACAGCCCATGTAGGACTATGCGATGACACTCTCCCCTAGTTGCCCATGTGTTTTACTTTATTGTGTTCCTCTGGAAGTAGGTTGTGGGAGTTGGTTTAGATTGTTGTTGTTTGGACTTATATTGATTTATGGATTATTGCCTTGATACATCTTTGGTGTACTTTGTGGTCTTGTATGATCTCATTGATATTTGACTTATGACCTTGTTCTCTTATGGTACTGTGATATGATGTTATTGTATTGTTTAATTAAAATTTGGAATTGTATCATGTTTATTAATTCAGTTTGATTTGGAAGTATTTTAGGATCATCCTTTGGTTACTTGTTTACTGATCATTGCTTTGTTTTATGTGATGGGATTTATGACTTTAAGTTATTATGTTGCTCTTGGATGTTTTTGATTATGTCATTAGTTTTATGATACTTTTGTATGGCGTTGAGTTTTGTGGTTCCCTATTTGGATGTTCTTGGTTGCGGTCTCTTTCTTGTTAGCTCCTAGCACGGGGGGTGGGTCTTCGGACTCACATGGTCGGGTGGAACGTGCCAAGCACCCCATTGGGTCCCCAGTCGAGGATCGAGAGGTGCGGATTGGTGCTATTGCAGCGACTCCAGAGTTGTATCCGTCATGGAGCCAATTTTCATCTATTCATTGTATCATGATTCTTGTGTATGGTTTTCGTGCATATTGGAAACACTTTTGTATCATTGTACTTCTTGAACATTGTACTGTAATGTAATGTTAAACTAGGTATGATTATTGGCCATGGTAGTTGTTATTCATTGTGTTAAGTTAATTATGCATATGTTGTATTTATGTACTCAGATGGTTGCTTATCAATGATTATCATGTATACATTTGTTAATGTTTACTTTGTTATGAATTATATCTTTGGTTTTATTCTTTATTGTCGTTGTGTGGATCTCAGTCTCGTAATGACTCTTCGTGTACCCCAAGGGATGTATGTGCTAATGAATCTTCTTAAATGAAATTCATGTTATGATTTAATGTGTATTACATGTATGTTATGTTTACTATTTAAAAAAAAAAATTGTGCTCTAATTAGTGTTTATTTGTCGTTTGGGGTTACTACGAAGTTACACAAATACCTATATCATAGAAATAACATTCATATACAATTCTCAATTATGTCATACAGCACAGAGGGCCTGTGCTCTGCCAAAGCCTGTTGCAAGGGTTATTACAGCTGCACTGTGGATCGCATTACTAATAGAAGGATATACTTTTATTTAGTATCTCAGGGATTTATAAGATGATCAATGAGTGCACTTCAGCTCTTCACATGCCTTTAGTAAAGAAAAAATATCCATGCATAGTACCTACTACCTATAATACCTATAATAATATTTTTGTGAAGGTTGTGATGACCAGGAGTGCCAAATGGCAGGTAGGAGTCAGTTCACACACCAAATAGGTCAAATCAAGTGCTACAACAATGAATTAAGAACATGTGGACAAAGTGGAACAAAGATTCAGTATTACAGGTATACACTTTATCCCTTTTGTGATTTATCCCTTAGGGACAGTTATCCATTCAAAGTTGTCCTTCAAATACCAAGGAACACCATGGTGACTCTATAATATATCAGTCTCCAAAAAACCCCTTATATAATGGGAAAAAATTCATAAATATAACAGCCATTAAATCTAGCCCATGTATCTTATACACAACAATATATGACGTGTATCTATGCATGTGTGTTTGTATCTACATGCATTCATTGATGAGCACACAATGATACTCACACTAGAAGTGTTCAAGTAAGATCTAGCAATTAAGAGCACAATGAGAACACCGATTTATGTGGAAACCCTTGCGGGAGAATACCACTGCAAAATATTGCTTATATATTATAGATTAATCTTCTTCTTGTAGGCTCCAACCTATTAGAGACTCCAATCTCCACTTGATAGAATTATAGGCTCCAACCTATTGGAGGCTTCAACCCCCACTCAACTGAACTCCAACCCTGCAAGAGGCTCCAACCTCTATATAATAGGCTCCAACCTATTTAAGTCTTCAATGCTGATATAATAAACTCCACCAAATCTGATACAAAAACAAATCTGATCCAACTACAACTTCTCTTTCTTCTCAAATCTGATCACTATCATGCACAATATCTCTCACAAATCTGATCCAATCTATGCACCAATTTTCACACAACTGATTATGATCATGGCAATATTTTCACATAATTTTCTACCTTACTATCTGCTCAAATTCACTTCTCAATCTGCTCTCACTCTTCACATAAATTTGTTAGATATATTTGCAATTATCATTCATACATGGGCTGCATATGCAGTCGAAACAAATCTGAGTTACACTTCATATTTCTTCCCTTTTATCTCTTTTTAATCTGCTCTTTTTCTTAGAAACAAATCATTGAAATTGTTGCTTCTAAATCCACATATCTACCACCTTTTATATCTACACATTTCCAAGAGAGACACCATTTCACAGGACATACCTTTTCCAAGGGAGGCGTCCTTATGAAGGGAAACAATATTTACCAAGGGAGGAGTCTATTTGTTAATACTTCCTTTTATTTTAGGCTCTACCTTTTGCTTTTTATTAAATGTAAATGCCAACACGAAATGAGTCGGCCATGTAGAATTTTATGGCATTTTGACTTGAATGGATTTCTTCTTAGCGCTCAAGGTAAGTCAGCCAAAAATAAGTTTAAGTCTTCAACATTACCATTGCTCCTTATTCACAACCTTCCTCATTTTCATTTCTGACTTTAGGCGCTTCCTTTAAACAATGAATTGCTGCTTTATATACTTGTGTATGTGATCAAATTTGCTTCTATTTAATGATGTTATTGTGTCTTTAAGGTTTATTCAATAAAGGGTGCTTGAAACAAGTTTTAAATCCTTAAAAATCTATAAATTTATAGGGTTTTTTCATTTTGCCGAGTTTGTGCCAAGTCCTGAGTCCCAGGTCGAGTCACCCCAGCCGAGTCTGAGCCGAGTCCAAGTCTCGTTACTATGATACAAACTATATTGTAATTGAAGTTTTCTCAACAATCAACGTCTAGTTATTATTTATGCAATATAAAGTATGCTTTGTGCAATGCAATGTAGTCAGCAATATGAATAAAAACAACAAAAAATCTATTTTCTACAAATCTATGCTATGGAAACACCTTTAAATTTCAAAAACAAATGATTTTTCTCTTTTTCTATAACTTTTTACCTTTTATCCAAATCCAAAATTTTCCCCATTTTCTCAAAAAATCCTTAGGATTTTTTCTCCAAAAGATTTTTGGGGCTATTCTTAACAATATCTTCACTTGAAATTCAGCCATTTTGCACAAACCATTCTAATGTAGATTTTCTTCTCTAAACTCCAAGAGATGATAGAGAAAAAAAAAGTTTGATGAAATTGAATGGAGAAAGAAACCTTAAATTGAATTTTTTAAGATTACAAAAAATGACTCCTAGAATGAAAAGATTACAGTTGGGAAAGAAAAAAAAACAAAGTTTATACAAGAGCAAGCAACATTGACCTAACACGCACATTAAACATCCTCTAGAAGTTTCTTCAAAGCCATTCATAAAGATCATGCTTTAAAATTACCTCTTTGCAGAATTAATGCACATGCCATGTCACAAAAGCAAGGAGGAGAAAAATTGCTATGCCATGAGATACTTCTAAAACTGTGAGGTCCTTTGAATTTTTTTTTATTGATAACCTATCATGATTAGAAGACTATTAAAGCTGTCCAGTTAGCTTGGATGGCATATAAAATTCATCCAATCCTCTCCAATCATTAATAGAAGGGCCAGTCAATCAAATGGTCCAGCATACAGAAGCATACATACTCTTTAATATACCAATTAATTCAAGAACGAATCAAGATGTATGCAATCCAATGCAATAACTAGACCAGTTTCTTAAAAATATAAAAGTACCTAGAACAATTTTCTTAAAAAGTTGAAGATATTGGCAAAATACAACAATGCTAGGTCAAACCATAATGTAAGCAATTCAACAAAACAGCTGGACGTATTTTCTTCATAGGGTAAAGTAACCTGCAAAATATGATAAATCGTAAGGGTGTTAGACTCACTCTGACAGTGACCAAACAAAAGTTTCCTTCTAGAAAACCATTCAATGCACAATTCAAATGAAGCATTCAATTCTTGCAGAAAAACTTGCTTTTTAGAAGAAAAAGGAATATAGAACCACAGATTTTCATTTTGAACGGATATTTCAACAGATCTTTTGTCAATGATCGATGAAAATGAATCTCAATAGATAATAGGAAGTTGGTAAAGCCACACCCAACTCATACATTGATGCAATAGGAAACTACACGGAACTTCATATCCCATCTACACAATCTAAGCTAAAAAGAAAATTAATTATTGTTAGAAATCATTGAAGAGAATGTGTGCATAAATTCTTCTTTATTGAATTTTAGGAATAAGTTTTGTCTAGGTTGTGGTGATCGGAAGTGTGAAATGGCTTATTGATGTTAGGTAGAAGTCAGTCAGGGAAAAAACTACTACAGCAATAAATTAACCTGCGTGCAAAGTAGCATAAAACAAAGATGTAAAATTGCAGAGCATGCACTTTTACCCTTTTTAAGGTTATCCATTCAAAATTGCCCTTCAAATGCTAAGGAATACCATGATTAAAGAAGGAAACATTGTACATTAGATATATTTACAAATATAACACTAACACACAGCCCCACACACACATACATACATAGGAAAAATTTATGTACGTTACAGGGGAAATTTAATTTATATATATATATATACACACACATAGCCCCACACACACATAGGAAAGCTGAGGCTGCCTGAATTTATTATGCAATTTTAATGTATACTTCACAGTCTCTCACACACACATGGGACAGCTGGGGCTGAGGCTGCCTAAATTTATTATGCAATTTCAATTTATATTTCACTAAATTTTAGATATAGTAAGAGTGCAATCTTTGTTACAGTCACACATACATACATGGGAAAGCTGAGGCTGCCTAAATTTATTATGCAATTTCAATTTATATTTCACTAAATTTTAGATATAGTAAGAGTGCAATCTTTGTTACAGTCACACGTACATACATGGGAAAGCTGAGGCTGCCTAAATTTATTATGCAATTTTAATTTATATTTCACTAAATTTTAGATACAGTAAGAATGCAATCTTCATTACAGACACACAGACAGACACCCACACCCACACACCTACCCCCCCACACACATGGGATAGCTGAGGCTGACTGAATTTATTATCCAATTTTAATTTATATTTCACTAAATTTTAGATATAGTAAGAAGTAGAACACAATCTTCATTACAATCTCTCTCTCACACACACACATTCACACATACACACATGCATACACACATACATATATACATACATAGACACACATGCACACACATATAAACACATATACAGACACATGCACACACAGACACAAACACGGACCCAAACATGGACACAAGCACACACACATAGACACAGACACAAACATACACACATACATACATGGGAAAGCTGAGGCTGCCTAAATTTATTATGCAATTTGAATTTATATTTCACTAAATTTTAGACGGTGACAAGCTTCATATGCTAAGCAACAATGCATGAAAATTATTAACTGCCATTCAGGTGCACTGAGCCAGGCATGCTCATTCAGAGTTATTCATGAATATATTTGTATAATATTTATGACTAATTTATAATATCTAGAGTAATTTAAATTTATTATTACTATTTATATTTACTTATTAAAATAGTTGCATACCTTGCAAACTTAAACAACCATACATTTTTAATAATCATTTAAGAAGGAGAAAATTTATAATCCAAAAAATATTACAAAACCACTGAATAATAAATTACATCATTTGCTTGAATTATATTCAAAGGGGAAAAGAAAGCTTCAATACATAGCCGTTAGCACACTCCTAACCTAACGACACTCAAATTATTTTTCTTTTCTTGTTTGTGCTCTGTGTACTTTGAGCATGGCCATGCTTCCTGTGTCTATGTTTGTTCTGTTCATCATGTTTTTCTTCTGAATTTTTGTTTGTATTATTTTGTGTTCTTTTTTTCTTTTAATTTGTGTTGGGTGAGTGAGAGGATGGAGGATGAAGAGAATGGCTGACCTGGAGCTTTTCCAATGGAGGAGTTGAAGAGGAGGCATGCCATTTGAAGAAAGTATGGTGAGTTTTTATGTTTGATATGAAAGTTTCAGAGTATCAATTTTTTTTCTCATAAATCAAATAATTTTCATTTTAACTGTAGGTTACATTTTTTTTATCATTAAGGGCTTATGTAAATTGTAAAGAGTCATCTGTTGCTTACAATTTACAGAAGATTTTATTTATTTTTTTGGCTAAACACTTAGATTGTTGTTAGTTACCTTTTATTTGATATTTTTCTGTCGTTTGTCTTTTAAAGTCAATCTCAAAGGCTTAACATGTTTACTCTAATATCATCAACTATGCTAGTTCAAGTTGAATGTATCCTGTAAAAAATGTTATTCCTCAACACAAGTATTATCAGCTGAAAGAGCAAAATTAATGGGATTATCCCTTCTTTTGTTGGCAATCTCCCTCTTCTTCATGAACTAATATGCTCTGGGATAACTCCTTGATAGGATGGATTCCTTCATCACTTTCTCAGTTGTCCACGTTGACTATCCTGGCTCTGTCCTTCAATCAACTAAGTGCTAGTATTTCCATCTGCGTGGGTCTTCAACTCTTCATAAACATTTTCTCCAATCTAAGAAATTGAAGGGTGCAATTCCTAATTCCCTCATAGATCTTTCTCACATAAAATGGTTTGACCTCATTTTTAACTATCTGAGGTAGATTAGCCTTTGAAAGTGTCTAAAGCCTTTTCGTCAAATCTATTTTTATTTTTGTGCATATCCTCCAATCATGGCATGTCATGAGACCAAATTTCTTTGAGATATTATGTCAAAAAGTTTGTGTGCCTTGTGTAAGCTTCCACATTTTGCATACATGTCTACTAGGGCAATTGCAACTACATCTGACATAATTCCTCTTATCATTTATGCTTTGAGGGATGTCCATACCCTGTTCCAAAGCTCCCATTTTGGCATAGGCAGGGAGGATGCTGGCAAAGGTTGTGAAATCTTTACACCTGCCAACTGCATCTAGTTGCCCATGAACAACATTACGGTCTCGGGAAACTCGTACCCTAAAGCCATATATTCAATGCCGACAACTTCAAATAATGCAAATCTTCAGACAATGTAGGGGTGGAAACCGTTATCACCTTGCAGGCGCCCCAGAAGTTCTGCCTATGCTCTTTCCAGTGGCCATACAAAATTTGCAATCTTTTAGTGAAGCTTTCTACATTTATTTCATAGCCGTTGCAAGAAGATTTTAAGGGTTTTGAGCCCCCATTTGCAGCTTCCACCATTTCTACACAGCTTCAAACCCTGATGCAAAATATTGTATGAATCTAGGGTTTGCAAATTTAAAAGAAAGTATTTAAAAAACCTTATAAACCTAGGGTTTGCGGAGTTTAATATGGACCAATAGCGGTGAGCTAATTCCAACCTTGTAAAGGTTTTCTTTAAAGGTTTGCAGTTTTTCTTCTTATACAAAGATCTCTGAGTTTTTGCATGAATTTTCAAGCAATTCTTGTGATAGTAAAACAGTTCAGTGTTCCACGGGCCTGGGCGACGGGGAAATGGAGAGACGTTCGGGACGCGTTTCGGAGCCAGGGGGATAGGGAAACGGGGGGACATCTGGGACGCATTTTGGAGACGGGGGGACAAAGGGCCTAAGTTTGGGGACAACGGGGAGACGGCGAGGGAGTGGCGGGGTGGTGGTGCTGATATAGTTATACATATACTTATAGTACTTGAAAAACTAGTTTTGAAAAGATGTATAACAGTATAAGAATTACATTTCAAATGAAACTATAGGAAATTAGTAAAATTATAACATGGCAAAATTTGAAATACTAAATCTAAATACAAAGATATCTTGAATGCTAATTGCTAAATAAAATTTGACAAATGAAATTGTCAAATTGGAGATTTCTATTATATCGCCAAATATGAATATTTGATGTCATATGAGATATCACAAAGTCTATAAAGTATTAAAGATGATTACTTGATTCATCATTACAATGAGTAGCATTACAAAAGACAAAATGCCAAAATGTCAAAACTCAAAATGTAGTGAATGGAGGCCTCTAATCATCTACAATCTCCTCATCACGGGAACTGCTGGACTCCACAAGGTCAAGATCCTTCAAGCTCACACCAACCAGGCCTGCATCTGAAGTGGTAGGATCATCCTCATCAATCTGTGAAGGCTCCTCTAGCTCTACATCCCATCATGCCGTTGGACTCTCCTTGTACCCAACTGTCTTGCGATCCATGAGACGCAAAGCACTGTGTACAACCACAAGCTTCTCTGCTCTCTTAGAGGTAAGTTTGTTACTCTTAAGAGAGTGGATGAAGCTATATGTAGACCAGTTCCTCTCAACAACGAAAGAACTAGAAACCTGGGATAGCAAACAGATAGCTAGAGTGGTGGTCAAAGATTTCGGACCATGACAATTCCACCACAAAAGTGGGTCCTCCTGTGCCATAGAATCTATATCCATCTTTGTTGCATCTGAATAGCCTCTAAGAGTGGCAAATTTGGTCCACTCAGTGCGAATTGTGTCGGCATCTATAGAATCAAACATCTTCTCTATGCACCTAAAGAAACCCACCTTCACCTCATCATCCCGAGTCGGTGTCACTCTACATAGTCTAGCCTTGTACCACTTAGGATTCAAGGCAAAGGTAGCCATATGCAAAGGAGTGTTCAACTTGTCCCATCTACGCTGAATGATTGGCTGGATGTGCTCATTGTAGAATGCTAGAGAGGGGTCCTTCACTCGCACAGCAGCCCTCATCTAGTCAAGCATAAAGTCGATGCACTCATACACCTCTCCAAGGTTAGGTGCATCCCCATCCCCATACCCGATAACCTAGAATACTGGAGAAATGATGGAGACAATGTATTCCGTATCAGTCCAAAACACATCACTCTTGACTATCTCCTTCAACCTTCTTCCCTGTGTTGTCTTGGCCTCGGCCCACCTATTCCACTCATTAGTCATAACCATGAGTTGCAATGCCTCTTGCAACTCAATCATTCTCTCCAAGAGAATGAAATATGATGCATATTGGGTCTCCACCGGTTTCAAGAACTCCTTCTTCGCGAAGGTCCTGAAGAGTGCATGGGAAGTGTGGTGGTTGCAGATAAACATCTGCACATCTCTCGCATCAGTGACCACTCCTCTAATCCAATCAATCTTCCCCATGTCCTTGCGTGCATTGTTCATGTACGCACACAACATCAGGAGTCCACCAAATATGTCTATAGGATGCTCAATGAGTTCCCTCTTTCTCTACACACATAGGTTGCATTTGGCGGTGACTTGCCCCGGACCACATTTTGTGGCCCAACCTCCTCAAATATCACGAGGACCTTAGGCGAAATCGGCATCTTTGCGATGCACCTGTACAAAGCGCATTAGGAAGTATGGCTGCATGTGACCATGATGTTGATGAGTGGACGATGGCTAATGTCCATCCACCCATCCATAACTATGTTGCACCCAAGTGCCACCCAACATGCCTTCATCTTCTCCATCAAAATATTGATATTGGAATAACACTTATCCAAGATCGAAGTCCTCATTTTCGTCTCACCTGGTGGCACATATGGTGTTCCTCCCTTCGCCACCATAGCCATCATCTCCCTATAATAAGGAGATCGTGTAACATGAAATGGAATGCCATTGGCAAAGAAGAACTTGCCAATGGATTCATCTATCTCATCTCTTAGCTGCACATTAAACATATTAGCTATGGGGTTACTCTACGATGTCTACAAATTGTGTTTCCTTGTGGCTGTCCCCCTAGCGACACTAGAAGTGGAAGTGGATGCAGATCCAAACATCATTCCTCCCGTCTGAGAAATATGTGGCGCATGATGGGTTTGCTGAAGGGCTGCCCTAGTAGTCAAAGTAGTAGGGACTGAAATATTTGTGTCCTCTGGAATGCCTCAAAGCTTGTTAAACTCTATTCTATAATGTATATTTTTAGGATCCTTCAAAAACTTACAAGGCTCCACACCTTTTCCTATCCAAAAAAGAAAGTGTGCATTCACTCGAGTGATGCTACCAAACCAATCAATCCCACAAATGTTGCACTTCCACTTCCTTGTTCCCCCACCTGAATGTGATGTGCCTTGTATTCTTGTAGCAAACTGTTTTAGAGGAGTCTTCGGATCAAAAGGACCCCTAGCATACTCTGCCAACAACTCTGAAGGGCACCCTGTACTAGCTGGTGCACTCGCCATGGAACTAGATTGGGCTACAGGATCAGCCCCATGGTCATCCCCCTCATTATCAGGTTCAAAATCTGAATCATGTTCACTATGAGAATGGATTTCCATGTCATCCCCACTCATGTCTTGGGTGCTTATTGTTAAAGTGACACTGCATTTCACAAAATTAAAATAAAATCAGCCTAGTTTAACAAATTGAAATACAAATTTGAAATTTTAATTTTGAAAACAAAATTTACAATTTATAATTTAAAAATCAGATTTAATTTTATATTATTTAAAAATTTAAATAAAAATATTAAATTAATAAATAATAAACTTTGATGTTGAATCTTGAGGAAAAATGATGAAGATGATTTCCCTCAGATTCAACATCAAATGGGATTTTGGGATGAACAAAGAAAAAAAACAAGTTTAATATTAAATTTTTAAAATAAAAAAGTTGATGTCGCATCTTGAGAGCAAAATGATGAATGATTCATCATCTTCATCATTTTTCCCTCAAGATTCAACATCAAATCTGATTTTGAGTCTTTGAGATGAATAAGAAAAAAAAAAAGTTTAAACTTAGAAAATAAAACAAAAACAACAAGAAATCTGAAAAAAACTTCAAAAACCCTACGTTGTGCTTGAAAAATCTCTCCAAAATGAAGTAGAATCCTCTTCCTCCTCTTCTTCTTGCTCCTTCTCACTCCTATCACACTTGCAATCACTTTTTTCACTCCTTCAATCAGACTTCTTCACTATTTTTCCTCCTCTTCAGCTGGCTGCAAAAAAAATCAGTCTTTGAAAATGTGATTGAAATGATAAAATTACAAGGTTTTGTGTTGTTTTGGAGGAAGAGGTGAGGCCCACGCCAAATTAGGGTAACCCCAAAACAATTAAAAATTAAAATTTATTTTTAATTTTTAAGTTAAGTTGGCCCATTGACATGGGGCTCGACGGGAGACGGCTAGGCATCTCCCAGTCTCTCGAGAAACGCCTGGGCGTCTCCCAAGGAGACTTGGAGACTTGGAGACGTCTCTCAAGGAAACTTGAAGACATCTGCATGTCTCCAAGTCTCCTTGGGAGACACAGAGACGTTTCCCCGTCTCCGGCAGAGCACCGGTGGTGGTGGCGAGACGGCAGGAAACGCCAAGTACCTATTTCCCCATCCCTGAAACGTCCCCGATTCCGAAACATGGCCAAATAGGGGGGGAACGCATTTCCGTGGAACACTAAAACTATAAAACTAAGTGACTGCTCCCTCTCATTCTTCCATTCAATAATACGCTGGTTATTTTTAGTCTTACTGGTTCAAAAGCAGGAGGAAGGACCACAAACTCTAACTGCTAAGTGAGGGAAATAGGGGTCTGTTATGTTGTGATTTAGAGTGAATTGCACGTGAATTTACATTTCTCTCCTTGAATGTTTTATTTAATGTGTCATGTTGTCCAGGATGTTGACCATAAAAAATGGGCAGAGTTTGCAGGAATTAAAAACCATTTATGGATATGTACTCTCGAGAGCAACGATGACATTAATTCCATGAACAGTGGACGGTGGTAAAAGAGACTGAAAGACACATTTAGACCATGTGGCATGCAAAGAACCAAAAGAAAATGAAAGGATGAAATGATTTTGATTGTCTTGCATGTTTTAAGGAGAAAAGACCACATTACTTTGAGGAATTCTCTAAAATAGTTCACATGCTTGGTCTATGCTTCCACATTTTGCATGCATGCCTACCTGAGCAATTGCAACTACAACATATATATACCCTCAACAAATCCATTTTGTGCATATCATTCAATCATGGCATGCCATGAGACCACATCTCTTTGAGGCATTCTGTCAAACAGTTCACATGCCTTGTCTATGCTTCCACATTTTGCAAGAATCTCTACTAGGGTAATTGAAACTACATCTGACAAAATTCCTTTATTCTTTGATGGATGTTTGCACCCTTTTCCAAAACTCCCATTTTGGTGCAGGCAAAGAGGATGCTTGCAAAGGTTGTGGAATTCAACTTTACACTTGCCAATTGCATTTGCTTGAATATATATATGCGCACACATAGGTACATGCATGTGCATCATGCACATACATATACATACACACGCATGCTAATTATATATGCGCATGCATACATATATATGTATATATGTATGTATGCATGCACATATATATACATACATACATACATATATACGTATACATACATACACAAGCATGATATACACAAACATACA
>VDFB02049815.1:0-10882 GCA_007258455.2 Sequoia sempervirens
TTGCTATGATGACCTACTTGAGAACTAAAAGTGAGTCTGTTTGAAGTGCTTGTCATGTGGAAAACCCGTTAAAACACTTTTTGAAAAACATTTTGGTTATACACTTGATGTTTAGCATAGGACTTAAGACAACTGTTTTAAAAATTTGTTTGATGTGTTTTCACTACATTAATTTAGATAAGATCATCCAAAACACTCATTATCATATTGATTAATCTCATGTTACGAGATTGGAAATCCACAAATTTTGTAAAGAAATCCGTTTCCAAAAGGATTAAGAAGCCAAAGAAACCCCTCAGTCACAAGAAATTATTGAAGAAACAACGATTTTTATATCAAAGTCAAAAAGTTTTACTCAAATATAGAACCTTTCTTCATAGGTATCATGATTGTGTTAGAGGTCTTTCAGATGATTATGCTATAGAGCCCTTGTATTCACAAGCTTACTTTCAAAGAAGAGCCCTTTCTCAAAGGCATAACCATAGTCAATGCATCCGTTTCAGTTATATTCCCCAACCAACAATCGAATATTCTACTCGTCCAAATCAAATTTTGCAATAGAGAACTTAGAATACATTAGGCATCTATCATAAAATCCATCCTTTTATAAAGCCATGATCAAAATTTCATAAAGTGCAAAATTATCCTTTTCTTGATCTTTTGCTTATATTCCCGCTAACAGGATTTTCATCCTTTCACTTAGGGAACAACACAAGCTACAAGATTAGAAATTTTGTGTAAGTCATAGAATCTTCATTCTATCCTGACTTTCATATATATCACATAAATTGCACTATTTCACTCTTTTGATCAAAAGTGAGTAGAATTTGAAACAAAATCTATGCCTGTCTTCACGAGATCTCAAAAAAAAATGGAAAAAGATGAGGGAGAAACCACAACCAGTAAAATGGGTGACCGAAATGAAAAAGAAGAGGAAATATTTAATCTTGATGAGTTAACAAAAGAAAAGCTTCAAGAAGCAGAACAAGATCCCCAATTCCATACTCTTATGGAAAGAATTCTAGAACGTAACAAAGAAAAATATTTTCTTTCATTAGCTAATCAAGGAGCTAAGTTGCCTCACACCTTTGACATAGAAGGGATTAAACAAAATCCTGAAACTCCTCCTAATGACTTTAGTGCTCTTAACCAACAGATAAAAGAATTACAAGGGAAAATAAAGGAAATGCAAGGAGGTACAACAAAGAAATATGTTTTGGAAGACATATCTCCTTATCCATTTGATAGGAGTCTTCAAATGATCCCATTTCCAAAACATTGTGAAATTCCTAAGTATGATAGGTATAATGGAAAAACTGATCCCATTGACCATGTTAGGGATTTCCGAAACATGAGTCTTGAATTTGCCTATGACGATACTTACTTGATGCGATTATTTCCACGAAGTCTAGGTGTACAATCCATGGAGTGGCTTTCAAAAATCACTCCACCTATCAAAACTTTTGAAGAGTTGATAAATCAGTTTATCTCACAATACTCCTACAACATTCAACACCAAATAACAATGCTTGATCTTTGTAAAGTGAAACAAAAAGTAGGAGAACCCTTTACTACATTTTTACAAAGGTGGAGAAGGTTATTTGCATGATATTCTCGTCCTATTCCTAAAAAGGAAAAGATGGATATCTTTATTAATAGCCTTGATCCAAAATTAAGCTATAGGCTTAACCTTCATTGTCCTCATAACTTTGAAAAATTGATTGAAAATGCAATCACCATTGAAGGGGCCTTGGTTAAAAGGGGAGTGATAAAACTTGATAATCCAAGTACATCAAATCAAAACAACGATAAAACAAGGTTTTGGAATAGAAACAAAAATGTTGTTAATGATGGTATAGTGGATGCACATAATTTACGAACAAGACCATCCGTTTTCAATCTATCAAGTGCTCCAAGAAACAATTCACAAGGAAATACAATTCAACAAGGAAACAACAATCAACAAGGACAAATTTCCAAGCAAGAGAACATGACCAATCAAAATACCAATCAAAATCGTGGTAATTTCAATAATAATCTTGGCAATGCCCAAATATCAAATCCGTCTAGACCTTCATTCTTTTCCAACCGACGGACTTTTACTTCTTTGGGTCAATCTCTTGAATCTGCTCTCAAGGAACTTCTTGATAATAAGGTTATCACTTTACCACCACAAAGAGATTATGAGCCACGAGTTAAACCACCATCATGGAATGACTCGTACTATTGCAATTATCATCGATGTAAAGGTCATAGAACAAACAATTGTCAAGCTTTGAAAAATCTAGTACAAGATTTAATTGACAATGGTACTATTACAATTGAGGGACATCATACCAATGATGATCATCAAGCATTCAAAGATCCTTTGCCAAACTACCAAAAGGGGGAAACATCGGATACCAAAGCCAAAAGCATACATAATGTTGAAGACAATATAATCCGCCATATTTACACGGATGATAATCGGATTAATGTTATCAAAATTAAAGGAAAACAAGAATATCAACAGGTTAATGTAACAACAAGAGGTCAAGCAAAGGTTGTTTTAAAAGGAAGTTCATCTAAAACAACTATTTCTTCTCCAACTCAGTATAATCTGGTTGATCAATAGAGAAAAACATCAGCTCAAATTTCCATTCTTGAACTTCTCAAAATATCCCCCATACACAAGAATATTTTAGAAGAAGCTCTTGTAAACACAACTGTTGATACTGATCTAGATGCAAACAAATTTCAAGCCATGGTGGGACATTTATCTTCCCCCACTTGTCTTTCATTTTCCGACAAAGATGATGCCTCTATGACACATCCACATAATTCCTCGCTCTATCTTGAAGTCATGATCCATAAACATCGAATTAGACGTGTTTTAATAGATGGAGGAGCTGGTTTGAATATTTGTACCTTAAAATTAATAAATGCCTTGGGAATATCAGAAAATGAAATTGATCCACGAAGGAAGATAACCATCAAGGCATATGATGATGAAGAAAGATCTTCTAAAGGATTAATATTACTGCCTATCAGAGTGGGACCTGTTGTGAAGAATACCTTTTGTCAGGTTCTAGATCGAGATCTGTCTTATAACATACTTTTGGGTCGTCCGTGGATCCATGATATGCAAGCAGTACCATCAACATATCATCAATGTATCAAGTTTCCATATGATGGACAAGAAATAACTATACAAGCTGATTACAATAGTACCCAAACTTGTTCAAATCTTAGAGTAACTCAAGATGTCTTTGTGCCACACAATAGAGAAGCTCTTGTTGTTTCTTCTTCCAATCTACAAGCCCAATTGCAAGAATTGACAAAGAATCTTGATACTAAGTTGAAGTTTAAAGACAAAGGGGTAGGTGAATATTCACTTTCTCTTTCTACTTTACCTCTTTCTCCAAGATCACATGGTTTACCAACTTTATCAAATCAAAAGATTGCAACCGCTTCTACATCTCAAGCTTCCATGCCAATCACAAAGTTTGATGGAAAATTCATTAGAGCTAATACCATTGAAGAAGAAGCTGAAGATAGGGACATCCTAAATTGGCTATACAAAGATGAAGATGAATCTCTCTTGCACATTAAGTTGCCTAAAGAACAATATGGTAAGGGATATGCTATCATGCAAAAGATGGGTTATGAAGGGAATGGTCCTATAGGGAAGCGAAGAAGAGAATTGTGGAACCAATTCCAGCCCTATTTCAAAGCATTCAAGTGATGAAAAGCAGGACCTTGGATATGGTAAAGAGATAAAGAGAATATGCGTGGACGTGTTATTCATGAAGAGGAGGATCCGATGTCCGGATAAAATCTCATGAAGATGGTTTCCAATTTACCAAAATAGTTGGAATCTGATTCTAAATGAAATATGAATGGGACACCATTTATAATGATGAATTTTAGGAGGATAAAGCAATTTGATACTATACAAATATCGCGTACTGTTCTTATACAAGGAAGGCTCAAGGCCCTCTACTTGTTATGTTTACAAAGCGATCATGACTCAAGTGAGGAAGAATGGAATTCCTTGAATTATTTGACAATCAACAGGAGAATACCATTATAGGCCTTTATGCAGGAATTGACAACATATCATGACTTTGACAGTTCAAGACCTTACCCAGCTTTCAGCGATCTAGCATGGATTTATCAGAGACTTCTTGGGTGGGACATTGGCACCTATCCATATTCCTACATTGATATTAATAAAGAGACAGTATAACCTTTGTTCCTCATTCGAAAAAACAAATTAACCATTCAAAAATCTTATACTCATGATTTTGACAAGGAGAGTGTCAAGTCTCTTAGCTGCAAAATAAATGAAATAAAAGATGGATCTATTGATGAAAACCGAAAAAAGGCAGTGATAGATCAAAACAAAAGAAAAATAAAGAGCGAATCACGGCTTGGTGAAACCTTTAGAATGCTTCGAAGGATGAGAAACTTGACACTCTTCCCAGAAATATTATCATGAAAGATCTTCTATTTTGCAGTCGAACCAGCAGGAATCAATCAACATAAATGTGAGGAAGCTGACCAAAGTTTGCAAGTGCGGCATCATTAGCAGTTGAAGTCCTAAAATTCATGGAATTCTTGAAGGAGAATCAAATCAATTTTGCTTGGTCACTCGATATGCAGAGGGGTCAGATTTCAATCTAATAATGCATCATTTATCCTATGAAGCACAGGACAAAGCACGTAAAAACAAAGCTCGGAAAGATGCATCCACACTGTTGCATTATTATTAGTCAGGAAAATTAAAAACTTTTTGGATGTTGGATTCGGTGAACCTATTGACTATGCAAAATGGATCTCCAATATTGTACTTGTTTCAAAGCCAGATGGAAGGATTATAATTTGTATAGATTTTAGAGATATGAACAAAGCATGTCCCAAAGATGATTTCCCTTTGCCAAATATAGATATCATTGTTGATTTGACTGTTGGCCATGCAATGCATTCCTTAATGGATGGATTACCGGGGATACAACAGGATAAAGAATTGCACCGGAAAGATCAAGATAAAATAAGCGTTCACATGTCGCTTAGAATTTATTGTGGGTCATAAATACCATTAGTTTAAAAGAGAATCGCACAGGAGCTACTTATCAAGAGCAGCCAAACAACTATTTTTTTCATGATATGATGCATACATTCATGGAAGATTATGTTGATGATTACCTTAAATCTCATACCGCGAGATGAACACCTAAAATCTTGTCAAAAATCTTTTTCAGAATGGAAAAATTCAATGTTCGATTGAATCCAAAGAAATGTATCTTCGGTGTTACATCTGGAAAACTCCTAGGGTACATTGTTTCAGAAAAGGGTATAGAAGTTGATCCAGAAAAGGTACAAGCTATAATGGACATGCCTCCACCATGAAATATCAGTCAATTAAGATCCTTGCAAGGAAGATTACAGTCCATTAGAAGGTTTATAGCTCAACTGGCAGACAAAAGCTTGCCATTTACACATTTATTGCATAAAAATGTCCCATTTAAATGGGATGACAAATGTGAAGCAGCATTCAATCAGATCAAGCAATATATTACGCATCCACCAGTTTTAATTCCACCTATTCCAGGAGAGCCACTCATACTTTATATTTCAGCAACAGAAGTATCTTTGGGAGCATTGCTAGCACAAGAAGACTCTACAGGTAAAGAAAGGGCCATATATTATATCAGCAGAACCTTAACAAGACATGAGTTAAACTACAGTTTCATTGAAAAAGCTTGTCTTGCAGTAGTGTTTGCTTCTCAAAAGTGGTGACATTATATCTGTTTAAACTCCATGCAGTTCGAGTTTAATGTAAGGAATTGATTCATTTAGAAAATGCCTATTAAGGGTGAGGCTACTTTAACAGGAAGACTTGCAAAATGGGTAATGATCTTAAGTGAGTTTGATATTCACTATGTAGATCCCGAAGCCATTAAAGAATGATTATTAGTCGATTGGTGAAGCTCAACACACAGAACAATCAATGCACATTGAGTTTCACGTCTGGGATGTCTTCACGACAACAATTGATACGTGGGCATTATACTTTGATGGATCATATACAATATGGCTTGGGATTCTTTTTGTTACACCTGAAGGACATACCATCTCACGATCATATTGGTTGATGTTTCCTTGCACAAATAACATAGCTGAATATGAGGCATTACTCATAGGATTGAAAATAGCTTTGGAATGGCAGATTTTAGAGCTGGAAGTTTATGGTGATTCACAACTTGTCATTAATCAAATTAATGATGATTATCAAACTAAAGATGATAAGTTTCTACCATACAAGAACATGGTGGATGATTATAAAAAATATTTTGTGTCAATCAAATTTTCACAAATATCAAGGATTGACAATAAAGCTGCAGATGCAATGGCTACCATTGCTTCCTTATTACAAATATCAGAAGATCAAACCAAGTATGAATTCTTGGTGGAACAATTGTTTTCTCTCACCTATGATAATCTTGAAACCCAAGTTATATGTCATTTGACCGGTTCAGATTCACCTTTCTATGGCAAGACTTATACCTATTTGAAAGATAACATCTTGCCTTCAGATTTATCCCGCAACCAAAAACGGAATTTCATTTGCCAATCATCCCGTTATACCTTAATTGCCAATATCCTTTATCGACGTGGTCTTGATGGTACACTCCTTAGATGTCTTGAACGTGATGAATCTGAAAAAGCCTTACAAGAGGTTCACGGTGGTATTTGTGGAACCTATTTGAGTGGTTTGACCTTAGGCAAGAAACTTGTCAGAATGGGATACTATTGGCCTACCATGGAGCAAGATTCTTTTAATTTTGTCAAGAAGTGTTCTAAATGTCAGATCCACGGGAATCTTATTCATGCACCTGCACAAGAATTGCAACCTTTCATTTCGACATGGCCTTTTTCTCAATGGAGATTAGATCTTGTTGGTAAAATACATCCTTCATCGTCAAATGGTCATAAATTTATCATCACAGCTACTGAGTATTTTACAAAATGGATTGAAGCTGTTCCTCTAACAACAGTGACTGGTAAACAAATATCTTCATTTATCCTGAATTACATTATTTGTAGATATGGAATTCCTAATTCTATTGTTACAGATAATGGAAGGCCTTTTAAGAATCAGGATGTTGATGAACTTTGTGAAAGATTTCACATCCAACACAGGTTCTCTACACCTTATTATCCATAGGGTAATGGTCAAGCAGAAGCTTCTAACAAAACCATCTTGAAGATATTGAAGAAGACAGTAAATGACGATGGACGTGATTGGCATGTTCAACTCAACCCAGCTTTGTGGGCATATAGAACCAGTGTTCACACACCAACAGGAGCTACACCATATGCTTTAGTCTATGGAGCAGAAGCAATTTTACCATTAGAAGTTGAAATACCTTCGCTTAGGGTTTCACTCAAGGGATTGATAAGTGATGAAGACTACAGGGTTTCTCGCCTTCAGGAACTAGAATTGTTAGATGAAAGATGCCAACATGCAGCTGATCACTTGAAAGGTTATCAACAAGTTATGTCTCATAGTTATAATCACAGAGTTAAATCACGGGCATTTCAAGTCGGTGACTTAGTTTTGAGAGAAAATCCGCGTAATCAGCAAGACAGAGAAAAGAAAGGCAAATTTGAACCTAATTGGCTTGGTCCATTTGTTATTGTAGCAGCATACGGTTCTGGTGCATATCAGTTATCCACATCAAAGGGGGACCTGTTTGAAGAGCCAATCAATAGTATTCATTTGAAGAAGTTCTATGTCTAAAAGTCCTAAAAAAATCAAAAAAATCAAAAAAAGTCCTGAAAAAATCAAAAAAATCATAAAAAGTCCTGAAAAAGTCAAAAAAATCAGAAAAATCTTGAAAAAGTGCAATAAAAACAAGTAGTGAAAACCTGGCAAACAGGCGTTACTTGTAATCAAAATGGGCTCCTCCATTTATTAGTTTATGTCTTGTTTTCACTTTCGGTATCATCCATCCGCATCTTTCATTTGTATATATCTTTCATTTGTCCATATCATGTAGTGGGAATCTTTAGGTTTCATCATGGCTTGATGAAATTTGTACATATCTTTTATCTTTAGGTTGTGTTTACATTGGGGGAAAAACGTAGAAAAAAACAAGAGAGGGGCAACGAGCTTTCAGAATATCACAAAACAGACAAATAACAGTTTGACCAAACACAACAAACATTGTCGTATCAAATCAATCACAAACATGTTTATACCAATGGAAATCGAAACAACATGATCCAAACAACTATTGAAGTGAGAATATCAATGATGATAACCAAATTGGATGATCTTAATCTGAATAAATGTTTGAAATACTTTAAGCAATATTTGAATGGTTGTTTGATTTGTTATCATATCTCTGGAGCAATTCGATGATGTACTGAACTAGAAAAGCAAGGAAGGAGTATGATTTTTCTTTGTCTGCTATTTGCGAGGAAATCATTAGTACTATGCAAATTGGTCGCGAGACATGCTCTACTATGTATCATGGATGACATTTCAGAATTTGCATGGGAAAAGGATTAACTCTTGTCTGTTTATGCAAGCACTACTCAGGTCATCTTGGTTCAATTATACCTAGATGCTTGTATTAACTTGCTATATTAAAAATCATGAAAGCGATACTCAGGTCATCACTGGTGCTAACATACCCTTTGATACTTGTATTAACTTTCAACATTTCAAAAGCTCGATGATGATACAAAAAGCATGAATAAACTCTCCAAATGGCAATATTGTATGAATGTCCTGCATGGTTAGTGTAGATTGCATTCATGTTAGAATCTGCATTTTGCATTTATAGATTTCAAAAAGCTGGCAAAGAATCAAATGTTTATATCTTTTCAAATACATGACTGAGTATATTTTGACATTCACAAAAACATCATTTCATACATTTTTCATATATATTTGCATCAGAAAAATCATAAAAAGCATACATTACATACATCATATACATCATACATTCATTCATCAAATAAATTTCATCTCATAAAATCATGTATATAAATATCATAAATCATGAAACCATCATATAGTACACATCATATGGATACACATCATATATCATGTAAAATCATCGCTGCATTTCATATATCTCAAAAATGAATGTCAAAATGTACAAGGATGTCAACTACAAAAGATATAATATCATCAAAAGTGTGATCATCTCACGGTGTATACAAAATGTCTCAACAGAATATCATAAAAGAATCATATACAATGCACTAGGCAGAGCTATCCTCTGATGGAGCTGGCCTAGGACCTGTACCACCTGCCCCTGATGGACCTGTATCACCTGCACCTGATGGACCTACTCCGCCTATCCCTGGTGGCCCTCTAGGAGGTAATGGCTGTGTCACACCCCTGCTAGTAGTATGAGAGAGACCATGAGTAGATCATGACTGAGTGTAGCTCTCTCTCTGCTTAGGTGGAACTGAATCATGATATCTAGTTCGATAGAACTCTACCTCACGTGTGGCTCTAGTAACCTCCCTCATCATGTCACCTGGAAAAGTGCTACCTGCTACTCTCTATAGGCTATCTGCTAAGGCAATGGCCTGCTCACCCCGTTGTCTAGCTGCATCTCTCTTAGCAGTAATCGAAGTCACCTGACCCTGCAACTATGAAATCAAGTCCTGTGCCTATGATAACTGAGCCTGCAAGCTCTGTAGTGTACTCTGCAGAGACGATATCTGACCTGCTACAGTCGGATCTACGGAAGGGGATGGGTCAGTGTGCCTCATCCGTGGTCCACCTCTGCCTTCTCTACCTCCTCTGCCACCTCTCCTACTGCCTCTCCTACCACCTCTATCTCCACCCCTATCATCACCACCATCATCTCCATCTGAGTCATCATCCCCACTACTCTCCTCATCATCACTATCCTCTGAATCATCATCTCCTGACTCCGAGTTCCTCTGTCGACGTCTCTGAGCAATAATAGGAGCAATGGCCTCATCAGGATCAAACATATGTGGTGGTGGATGCTCTAGGACATACTGTACATACTCTGGTGTCGCCCCTGCATCAAGAACATCCACCTGGTAATCCCACATCTGTGCTCCTAAACTGGTGAACTCTGCCATCGCTGCCTCATAAGAGATCCGTGGGCCCCACACTGCAAGCTCTAGCTGTCGCCGTGCATAAATAGCTGAACCAACGAGCATACCCTGAATCCGACCAAACTGTCGCAATACTCGTCCAGTAAGAAATCTCTCGAGGATCCATGTCGTCCATCCAATCAAAGATCTAGAAGTACATACAAAGGGCATCTCCCTCGCATCCTCTGGCCATGGCTCATAATCCAAATATGGCCTCCAGCATACTGTGTCCAAACTATCTAATAGCCGCTGCCAATATACTAGTTTTCCCAGTCTAGGCTGAGCAATAATATGCGCATATCTCCATCTGTATGCTCGACCAGCTGGTCGATGTCCTCGGGTCAATGGACGTAAAACTGCAAAATGCTCCCATGCCCATATCTATAGTAATGAGCACCCAACAACAAAACTCTGACCTCTACCATATACGATATGATGTAACTCGTCATATAGGTGGGTTAGCATACATGTACCCCATGCATACCATGTCCCCTGCATCACCATACTCTCCAAAACATGACCCCATCCAATCGCAAACCCCTTCGACCTATGGTCGGGGCACAACACACCTCCAATGAATCCTGCAAGCACAACTAGTAATGGTGGATAGGTATCTATAATCTCACCCCACGGGATGAAGTATCCGGCAATCTGATCATCTCTGAATATCCGTCTCAAAGAAAGAGTACCCCCAACCTCTCGTCTATCAAAAACAACTATCTCTCCCATCACTGGGATCCGTAGG
>VDFB02049816.1:0-20625 GCA_007258455.2 Sequoia sempervirens
AAATCCCTCATGCAAATCGTCCCAGACACGTAAGGGCATGATATCAGCGTAATACTTCACCAGCTCAAAAAATCTAATAAAATCCGCTAACTTCCGAAGCTCCTCACGAAAATATAGGGGGTTCAAAAAATGATGACTCCATCGGCCAGTAGGGATAGAAAGATTCGCCTTACCGTCGGCCCAAAAGAGGCCATACATACTGATGGACAAACACATGATATTTGTCACCTCACATAATAGCCAATTATTCAAAACCATGCTCCCGCCAAACATACTAACCAAAGTTAGTAGGAGCCCAGCTAAAATAAGTAAGCACCTTCTAGGGCTCAATATTTAAATGTTTGAGATCTTCCCTTAAACACACCAGAGCCAAGGGGGGCAAACAATCAACTTTTCGCTAGCACCGTAGCCCTTTAATATCAATCTATCCATTGCCGCTAAACTATCAGCAGTTACATTCCCTCTCTATAGACATGCTGGATAGAGAAGTCTTGAAAACCATTTAGGAGGGAGTAAATTCCCTCCATAATATCTTTTAAAGACCACCTCGCCTTCATCTTTCCTTTAGTGGCTTCCACAATTAGCATCGAATCGCCTTCAATTTCCATGGTCTTGACGCCGATTGACAACGCAATTCTAAGGCCCCAAAAAAGAGCCATACATTCAGCCTGATTGCTAGTGTGATCTTTCAGTTTCCCAACATAGGCAGCCACCAGGCGGCCGAAATGATCCCTGATAATACCACCTCTAGCTGCCATAACTCCCCTAGCCGCCCCATCAAAATTAAGCTTGACCCAGGTCGGCTTAAGGGTTCTCCATCTAGTATGCTTCCTTATGATCATTTTGGAATTATCAAATCTCTAGAACTCACTAGGAAGTTTCCACATAGTAGCTATGCTTCTATCCCAAGCAGTCGAGGGATTACTAGGCATCTTCCATTTACAGATCGAAATGTTATCTAGGAGGAGCTTATTAAGGATTATCAACAAACCTTCCACATTGTTCACCATCTCTCTAAAAATCCTTATATTACTTTCTTTCCATAGACACCAGCAAATGTGAGGTGGGATAAGTTGCCAGAGAAGTCTGATTAATGGATGTTTGGAGGGGCATTTACAATTTAAGATGAATTAGTGAATATCTCTATCAAAGACCCAAGAGATGTTCAACCTTTGTAAAACATTCTGCCAGACTTGGGCAACAAACTTGCAGTGAATAAAAATATGGGAGATAGTTTCTTCTTCCCTTCTACAAAGAGTACACCAATTAGGGAATTGAAAGCCCCTCTTAAAAAGGTTATCAATAGTTAAAATTTTCCCATGGATGGAAGTCCACCAAAAGAAATTTATTTTAGGGATGAGCTAATGAATCCACACCTTTCTCCAACACTGCTCATCACCGTCAAATTTAAGAAGCAGTTGGTAAGTAGACTTAACAATGAACTCCCCTGAGTGATTCTTTATCCAAAAAATCCTGTCTTCCTTGGGAAATAAAGGGAGTCTAACCATATTCAGGAGCTCCTAGAGTTCTGCAACCTTTGGCAAAAGGTTCGGCCACTGTAAGAAAGACAACTTCAGAATTTTCCATTTAGCTCTGGGTGAAGTATAATTAGTAATATAAGTACCAATGAGATCTTTAGCATGCTCCCTCAAAATATTAAAATGATTGTTAGCAAGGGGTCTGCTCCCAATCCAGTTGTCCTCCCATAACCTAATTGATCTCCCATTTCCAATTTTCCATATGACCCCTTCCTTCAAGAGGGATCTACACTTAAGAATATTGTTCCAAATTTTACAGCCAGGAGGGAGACCAATCAGGTCCAAGGCTCTAAAAAAATGTCTCTGATTAAGATATTTAGCCTCATTATTCTACACCATTCAGCCTTTTCCTGCACCAAACTCCAGCTAATCTTAGCACTAAGGGCTTTATTCAAATTGGTGATCTTCCTGATCCCCAGGCCCCCTTGACATTTGGGGTGGCAGACAGTGTCCCAATTAACAAGGGCTAGCCCTTTCTTCTCCTCCACTTTCGTCCAGAGAAATGATCTTTGAATTCTTTCCAGCTTATCAGCCATGGAGCCTGAAAGCCTAAAGAGAGAGAGGAAGTAGACCAGAATTCCTTGAAGGGAGGCCTTAAGAAGTTGGATTTTACCAGCATTACTAAGAAGTTGACCTTTCCAACCAACAAGTTTATTTTGCATTCTCTCCAAAATACGATTCCAAAATTTTTGTGACACCTCCTTAACAGTAAGCGGCAGATCCAAGTTAGGTAATAGTACATATAAAATAATCTTATTCAATATTTTTAATAATAACTAGAAAAATAAAATTAAAGCTTCACAATAAATTCTTAGGATACATGTTAGGTAATAACCCATATAAAAGAATATTATTCAAGATTTGTCTTAATAACTAGAAAAATAAAATCAAAGCTTCACAATATTTATGATCTTAGGATACATGTTAGGTAATAATGCATATAAAATAATATTGTTCAAGATTTCTTTTAATAAAAATTTACTTTTTAATGATGGTAGCCATACGTTCAAAAAAAATTTATTTAATCCTAAAACACACCCTATATCAGTGTTCTTAATGCTATTTAAGTTAATTAAATAAAATGTATATACTCAATACAATTAATTTAAATTGAGTTGATGATAGTTTGGATATGATAATATTTTATATAGCAATGATTCCACTTAGTAATTTGGACACCCTTTTAATTAAATTAACATTATATTCATAACAAACATTGATAGATAATAGGAAAGTGATTTCTATGTTGATTATGATGCAAAGTATTGGTCTTTTAAATCTTTGGTTCCAAGTATTCCTAAAAAATTTCCTTATTAATGTGAATGATCAAAGAATGATTACTTGTAGATGATACTTTAATGTCCAAATTAATGCCTTTAAATACCAAGGTGTGTAATAACTCATTGCACAAGTGTGTATCATGTAAGATCCCAACTATGAAAAAACATGTATCAATAATATGAATTTTTTGAAATTTTATTTTTAGCTAAGATCCATGTCATGCAAGATAGATGTTGTGTGCCACAAAAATGACTATCTTAAGGTACATAATGAGTGTATGAAAATATAAGCTATTTATAAGGTTTGTATGTGAATAAGTGTAAATATGCCAAGGGTAATGTCAAATGTGTTGAAATGTGTCCAAGAAAGAGTGAATGAGGATGGATTTGAATCATGGAAGTAGATAAAATTGGAATGTAAGTGTCACATGTCACTATATAGTTGTACAAATATTTTTTTCAAAATAAACCTACAACTAAGTGGAATTTCACATAGGTTAGTTAATCTCACCAATATATTTTTCCTCCATTTTAAGGTACATTGAAATCCTCATTATTGTGTGTCTAAAGAGAATGCATAAACATGTATTAAGTTGTAAATATACTCGGTCATAAAGAAAGATGCTATGGTCCATATATTGTCAAATGTGTTGAAATGTGTGCAAGAAAGAGTGAATGAGGATGGATTTGAATCATGGAAGTAGATAAAATTGGAATGTAAGTGTCACATGTCACTATATAGTTGTACAAATATATTTTTTAAAATAAACCTACAACTAAGTGGAATTTCACATAGGTTAGCTAATCTCACCAATATATTTTTCCTCCATTTTAAGGTACATTGAAATCCTCATTATTGTGTGTCTAAAGAGAATGCATAAACATGTATTAAGTTGTAAATATACTCAGTCACAAAGAAAGATACTATGGTCCATATACTGTCAAATGTGCTGAAATGTGTGCAAGAAAGAGTGAATGAGGATGGATTTGAATCATGGAAGTAGATAAAATTGGAATGTAAGTGTCACATGTCACTATATAGTTGTACACATATTTTTTTCAAAATAAACCTACAACTAAGTGGAATTTCACATAGGTTAGCTAATCTCACCAATATAATTTTCCTCCATTTTTAGGTACATTGAAATCCTCATTATTGTGTATCTAAAGAGAATGCATAAACATGTATTAAGTTGTACATAAATATACTTGGTAATAAAAAAATATACTATGGTCCATATAATGAAATGGACCCAACTATATATCTTCATGAGTGTTCATCTTTGGCATGCATGCTCCTTGGAATCCTACAAAACACAAAAAAAAATGCAATGAGTTGTGTGTTTCTCAGAATTGGAATAAGAAAAAGGTCATAAAATTTCTTGGTTGTGTTAGAAAATAAAAAAAGTAGTAATAAGGTTAGGAAAAATTTATTTTATAAATCTAGTGGTGTGACATATTAAGTTCTACCACATTATGAAATCAAAATATGGCATATTAGGCATTTCCATGTCATGTATTAAAACTCTATTTAGACATAGTAATGATTTTTTGTATTCTTGTAACTATATCTATTTGCAAGCTTGATAAGGAGAGTTAAAGAAAAGACATACCCCCTTAAATTTTTCATATTTGTTGAATGCAAGGAATTAACTTGAAGAGAGAAAAACAACACATAAAATGTAAATGTATGCTAAGCATATAGAGAATGTAAATTAAATAACTATAAAAAATGCATTGTGTAACAAGTCAATAAGATATATATAAAGATAGGTGTTGAAGAACATGGACTGGAGATAAAAATATAGGTATATAAGTTTAACCCTAGTATGAAATTTAATGGTAATGTGAAAATGGCCCTAGATGTGCAATATAAGTGGTATGAGGAGGTATGGTTTTCCCAAAGTGACTCTTACAAGATGTAGTGCATGTGATATCATATGATATGATAAGAAATGCATGATGCCCTTAATGTAGTAAAGGTAGCTCTAGGAGCATAATCAAGCATGTAGGCACAAGATGATATGGAGAAAGACAAATTGCATTCAATGTAATATGATAGCATGTTATAAGAAAAGGACAACATGATGGATAAAATAATATTCCCCCAATCTAAAAGGGTGTCTCTAAAAGCATGATAGAGTAATATGAGTGAATATGGATGAAGAATTATGCCTCAAAATATAATAGAATGACATGGCACTAGAGACACAATTTATGGATACATAAGTTATAAAAAATAGGCGTGAGCACATAAGAGTAATCTAAGAATGAGGTTGTAGACATCCAAATTTGGACACTTAATTTATCCAAATTTATCACTTTTCACCTAAACATCCTCTTATCTAAGTTAATTAAGTAATATTACTATTATTCAATTAATATCCTTAATTCTGCCAAATCCCTAAGGTATTTAATTAATAATTAAATACCTTACCCTCCTTAAATCCCCTTTTCATCAAATGAATTAAATAAATATTACATTTATTTAATCCCTCACATGTCATTTTCATCTAATCTTAATCCATTTCCTAATCTCTTCATTAAGGATGTGCACATGCTAATCCTTGATTAGGATGTGTCACATCCTCCAACTTTTGCAAGTTGGCTTTTTAACCTTTGTTAGTCACTAATCATCTTCTAATCACTGATTAGTTAAGCCTAATCAGTACCTTGGTTAACACTCACCATCTCCCAAAGAATTTTTAATTTCTTTTTATTCACCCAAGACTCCTCTCTTCCCCATGTGAATTTTTAATTTGAACATTCCCTTCTAGAATCCCTTTTCCCGTACCAGCCACAGAGACGTTTGACATCCATCAAGTCACATGTGACAAATTCCCACGCGAGACATCCACTGGATTCTTTCAATCATTGTGAGATTTAAAATTCCACTTTTATTCACACCAAGATTAGCATCTCCCAATGTACTTGATGCTTGTCAACCATCCCACCATTGTACGCTTTTTAACCTCCTCCATGCTCATATCATGGCCACTTCACACCCTCCACATGTCAAGATGTGAGGGCTTGTGGGTTCTCAACCCACCATAGCCCTTCATCTTGACCTTGTTGGATCAATCTTGACCATTGAATTCTCTAGAGAATTCAAGTTCCTCTATAAATACCCCCTCCTCTAAGGCATTTGGGGAACACTTAATCATTTGGCAACTACATGCTGCCATTTTGTGCACTCATCTAGCCTTCAATTACATTCACTTGCATTCATATCCAAGCACATAGTAAAATCTTCCATTTTAGCCACATCAAGAGCCATCAAGGAGCACACATATCATTCTAAACAAGGGCCAATCAAAGGGATATCAACAACAAGGAAAGTAAAACCATTTGTCTTGTGCTATCTATTTTCCTTATTGTTTTGTCACTCTCTTTTGGCTAATCTTGAGGTGTCCTTGGTCTTTTATCATTCGTATTTTGAGTTATTTATACACTAGAATAGGATAAATTCCAAGGTATACATTTCTGGCATGCCCGGTGGGACCCACAAATGGGTTCCCATATTTTACGTTTGCTGTTGTTGAGGTTTTTGCAGGAACATGTCGCAGAAGGGCGACTACGCCCCTGTTTTTACTGCAGAAGTGCAATTGCACCCCTGTTTTTACTGTAGAAGTGCAATTGTGCCCTCTTGTTCACTGCAGAAGTGCAATTGCGCCCTTGTCTTTTCTGCAGAAGGGCGTGTGCATCCACGTTGGCTGAAAATCACTTTTTTACTAACACTTTTCTACAGAAGTGCGTGTACGGCCACCTGGGCTAAAATTTCACTTTTTACTAACACTTTTCTACAGAAGTGTGTGTACGCCCACCTGGGTTGAAATTTCACTTTTTACTAACACTTTTCTGCAGAAGTGCGTGTGCGCCCACCTGGGCTGAAATTTCACTTTTTACTAACACTTTTCTGCAGAAGTGCGTGTGTGCCCACCTGGGCTGAAATTTTACTTTTTACTAACACTTTTACGTAGGAGATGAGTTATTAGCCAACGAATTTTGAAATTTCGCTTTTTCTTAGCTTGCTTTTAGCGAAGTCGTGTGGCGCGGTTTGAAATTTCACTTTTACTAACGCGCTACGCGGAAATGCGTGTGGCCCACAGCAGAGCTCGAGAATTTCGGTACTTTCGCAGCAACTACGCGAGGAAGTGTGTGTGCACCGCGCGAGTGAAATTTCACTTTTCTTAACGCTTTTACGTAGGAAATTAGCGATGATAAGCCCGCACGAGTGAAATTTTACTTTTACTAACACTTTAAGTCGCGTGTCGCCCACGGGCTAAAATTTCACTTTTTACTAACAACTTCACCAGGAAGTGGAGTGTGTGTGCCCACACAGGCAAATTTCCTTTTACTAACCTTTTCTGCAAAGAGATGTATTATTATACACGGTTTGAAATTTCACTTTTGCTAGCTTTACTTTTGCGAGCGTCAATGGCCCTCTTGGTGAAAAGTACTTTTGCTAACATTTTACTACAGAAGTGCAATTGTACCCTCCTGTTTACTGCAGAAGTGCAATTGTGCCCTTGTTTTTACTGCAGAAGTGCAATTGTGCCCTCCTGTTCACTGAAGAAGTGCAATTGCGCCCTCCTGTTTACTGCAGAAGTGCAATTGTGCCTTCCTGTTCACTGCAGAAGTGCAATTGCGCCCTCCTGTTCACTTCGGAAGTGCAATTGTGCCCTCCTGTTCACTGCAGAAGTGTAATTGCGCCCTCCTGGTCACTACAGAAGTGCAATTGTGCCCTCTTGTTCACTGCAAAAGTGCAATTGCCCCCTCTTGGTCACTACAGAAGTGCAATTGTGCCCTCCTATTCACTGCAGAAGTGCAACTGCGCCCCTGGTTTGCTGCAGAAGGGCGACTGCGCCCCCTGGAAGGTAAAATTATTATCTTGGCTTCGGATTTAGTTGCTATTTCTCTCATTAACATTGTTCTTGTAGGCATACATGTGTTTTCTACTAACTTTTTGCAGCATATTCTTGTGAAGTTGATGGAGAAAGTGGGATAAAATATCTAATATTTGCTTGCAGGGCTATCCATTTGCTCAATCTTTTTTGAAATTATCCTTGCTATCTGCATTAATCTAAGAACATAGCTTAATTAGAGGGAGTAATATTTATTGCTTGTTGTTCTTGTCTTTTTGTGTTACCCAAAGGGAGCATTAGCTTGTTTTCACTTTCCCCTTGCACTTTGTGTGACCCTGGGGAGTAGTTGGAAGCGGTTAGTGCTTTCTTCATAGTGGGACCTGCTTGGGGATTTCATCACCCCAAGGGACGATTCCAACCACGCGTATCAGCGGGGTATACAAAGGGGGGAGAGCGAAAGTTGTACCCTAATCCAGTCACGTCGTAATTGGCAGAGTGTCGAAGCTAGGGTGATACCTAGATAGACGTGAAGAGTTGGTCTGAGCCCTTCAGTATCTCGCTGGGGTTTCCGACTCACGCTTGTGACGGGCTGGTGTTCATGGTTGTGCCTCACGTACTGAGAGTATATCGAGGATTCCCTAGATACCTTGTGCATCCTAGATTAAGACCACTTTGGCCATACCCTTAACACTAATCGTAGGGTTGTATTTGCTTGAGAGTGTTTTCTTGTGAAAAACTAGTGAACTTTTGACAATTTGGCCTTATCATTATCATTTTAAATTCCTTGCCATAGTCATTTCAATCAAACCAAGCCTCTGTTTTACTGCAGAAGTGCAATTACGCCCCTGTTTTACTACAGAAGTGCAATTATGCCCCTATTTTTACTGCAGAAGTGCAATTATGCCCCTGTTTTTACTGTAGAAGTGCAATTACGCCCCTATTTTACTACAGAAGTGTGATTACGCCCCTATTTTACTACAGAAGTGTAATTACGCCCCTATTTTACTACAGAAGTGCAATTACGCCCCTATTTTTGCTGCAGAAGGGCGACTACGCCCCTAACTTCCCGGGGCTGTCATTTACAAACCGTACGTCAAATCAACTTCGTCCAAAAACCAAAATTGCTTAATTTTTCAACCTCTATCTAGTGGTACCTTCCATTTTCTTCTATCAAGAATTTGACCATCTTGGGGCGGCCACGCCCTGCATCGCGGGGTGGATACACCCCTAACTTCCCGGGGCTGTCATTTACAAACCGTGCATCGGATCAACTTGGTTCAAAGACCAAAATTGCTTAATTTTTTGAGCTCTATCTAGTGGTACCTTTTATTTCTTCCTATCTAATCAAACCAATCCATTCCTCTAATTAAATTCATCCAATCATCTAATCAATCCAAGCACACCAATCCTATTAGGTTCATCCAATCACAACTATCCAATCAACATCATCCAATTATCTGATCCTCTCTAATGAAACCAATCTAGTCCATCCAATCATCTACCTGATCCAGCCATTCGTCTACCCAATTTGAAGTTATTTTCCAAATTGACCTAGGTGTTTGAATCCAATCATCACCATCAACATCTACTTGGGGTTGTCATCCATCCTAAGATAATCATCACCATCGGCCCTATCAATTCACTTTCAATCTCAAGGTGGATTCAGTGTCGTAATCATCTATTTGTGCATTAAATCAATCAATCATCAATCAATCTTATTCAATCTGATCCAATCACATCCCTATCCAATCATCCATCTACCGAATCCCATCAAAATCAAAAGCAATCCCATCACATCATCTAATCATCCTAATCTAAGCTTTAATCCAATCCTCATCTGAGCTTGAATTAAATCACAATCTGAGCTTTCATCCATCTCCATCCAAAATCTTTGATCCATTCTATTTATGCTTTCATCATCATGAATCCTTATCCTCCATCAATAGTAGTCAAGGGAAACCCTAATTGCATTGATGACGATAACGAAAGTTTTGTTGATCAAGAGGTATATGACATAGATCCCATTGACACTATCATCTCTAGTAAGCTTTCTCCACCCGCTTTCCAAAATCCAATCACCCCCTCGAGTTATCCCGTTATGTCTTCATCCATGCCTAATCACGGTGCTTCTACTACCTTTGACAAGGGATATCCGTCATATCCATCATACCCTTCATCTACATCATCCTCTTATCCAACACCAGCATCCTCCTATCCTAGTCGACCATCTCAATACCCCTATCCTAATCCCCCATCCACATCCTCCTATCTAAATCCTTCATCTGCATATACCCACTACCCTAATCTTCCATGCCAATCTGCTCACTCTAATCCTACATTCGTACCTTTGTATCCTAATCCAACATCCACATCAACTTATCCTAATCCCACATCCACAGTTCAATATCTCCATCCACAACCCATGTCCCCCTATCTTAATTCACCACTCCAATATCCTTACCTTAACCCTCCATCCAATCCTAGCCCTCCATCCAATCCTAATCCCCCATCTACTCATAGTCCTACATTCAATCCCATTCTTCCATCTAACCCTAGTCTACCAATCCATAGTCCCTCATCCATTTCTACCACCCTAGCCAAGCCAACCATATGCAAGTATCTCATTTCAGAAGTTCTCCAAGGACTCATTACAAAGAAGCCATCCCCAACTCCACATCTTTAAGTCATGGAACCATGCCATCTAGATCCATCATCCACGGTCACTAGTGACGAGACCCTTCTCCCTACCACACCTATCATTGATGGTACCACCCCTAGCACCACTCAAACCATCAAACCCATCACATCCCCTACCATCATATCCTCTGAATCTATTGAACCCCCATCTCCTACCATCACATCTTCTGAATCTACTAAGTCCCCATCCCTTACCTTCACATCTACTGAATCCATTGAACATCCACCTCCTACTCCAAGAGTCATTGAACCCATCGACGACACCCAAACCCATCCCAATGAACCTCATGAATCTTCCATCCCTCCATCTTCCCCACTTGAAGAGTTCCAACAAGACTCCGTTATCATGCCATCCACACAAGATGAGTCATGCCAAGAGTCTAATCCAAAGCATGCCAACATATCCCCTTCTTTAGATCAAGATCCTACCATCCCATCTAGTCCACCTCAAGATCAAAGTCCCCCATCCATTCCATCCCATGATCCCCTTGTCATTCAAGCTTCCACCACTCCATCTCCATCTCCATCGCATGAGCCTACTACCAAAAATCCAGATCCTATCATGGCCCCTACTCCCTCTCCTGATGTTGCTATCCCATCATCTCCTTCTCATGATCCCCCATCATCGCCTAAAAATGCTATCCCCACACCGCTTGCATATCCCCTTGGTCCTCTCACATTCCTCCCTGGTGGTCTCCTTGCAGAAGAAAAACAAAGCATATACACCAACCCTCCTCGTCCACCTAATAATGAACTCGCATCATTCTTCCAAAATAACAAAAATCTTGTCCTAGATCGAATGCTCAAGAGAATGAACTATCGAGGAAAAGGTTTAGGCCTTCATCAGCAAGGTATTATAGAGCCCATCCAAGCTAAAGAACATTTGTATCCACAAGGTCTTGGATGTATTTCCCAACACTCACAATCTAAAGATGTCGGTACAACCTCTAGACGTCCTCAACGCGCCTTTTTCCAAAAGAAATGCCGGCTCTTCCCATCGCCCCACTAGATCATATGTTTCCATCCCTCCTCCTCTATCATATCGCCTCAAAACCACCGTCCATATCCCTCCTTCATCTGCTCCATCCATTTTGGGTCCTTACATCCCTCCATCCACCATATCCCATCCTTCATTATCTCCATCCATCTTGGGTCCATATATCCCAAGATCACCCCCTCCATCTCATCCTTTCATCCATTCATCACCTATCCATTTCATCCATCATAAACATCCCTCTCACATGTCCCCTAATCAGGATCAACAAAGGCACATACCTCAACATCCCCCATCTACACGTAATCCCCATACTCCTACCTCCATTGCTCCACATCGTCCATCTCCTCGCACCCATCCCATTGCTAGTACAAGCACTTTGGATGCCAAAGGAAAAATGCATCAATATAAACACCCACATGAACCTAAAGCTTCCCATGTCCCCTCTAAAAGACATGGTAAAGAAAAGGAAAACAAAATCCCAAATCAAAATCAAATCTATAGCTCGCAAAGATCCAGCAAAGCAAAGATCAAAACCATGTGGATCCCAAAGAAAAAAGATGCAATGCCATCATAGGAAAAATCTATAATAACATCCAAAGTCGCTAATCCAAAAGCTAATCATACACCCCTTTCATCTCCTAAGTCTGTTTTGGGTCCTTATGTCCCGAAATTCACCATTCCATCTCCTCCATTATCCCCACATTCTCCATCCCTTAATCCTATTATCTTTTCAAATCCATCACCACATGTGCCAATGTTGGTCCTGAACACATCTCCCCATCACATATCCACCCCATCATTCTATCCATACCCTTTCCAGCATCCCATCCATTATCCCATGTATCAACCCCATCAAATCCCTCTAATTCATCCTCATGCATAAGGTTGTACCAACATCCAACAGTCAGTTCGAACATGGGCTCTTACTACCTCATATCGAACTTGATGCTTGAGTCCTTCATCCATATCCTTATCATGTATCTTCTAAATTCCCTTATCCACATCCCTATCCTTATCCATTTTCACCCCCCTACTATCCAAAGACTCGAAAAATCGAAAAAACGTCAAAAAATAAATAGTAAAGAGAAATAATTCGTCCAATGGTGAAAACTTGGAAAACAAGCGCCTTGGATAAGTACCATGATGAAGACCTGACAAACATGCGTCATGCGTAAATCCCCATCTGCACTTGGCGACAACTTCGTGATATGCATTCCCTCCATCCACTATGCTTCCAGCTATGCACCCGTCTTCCTGTTATCCATCCTCTTCATAAATCCCCCCATCCCACCTATCTTCTGCATCCTACCATCATATCCCGTTTATCTCCCATCCCTCCAGCCTTCTTCTGATCTTGATCAAAATAGGGGCACCTATCTATACATGCTTTGGCCACCTCTTGGTATACATTCCCTTCATCCATGCTCTATTATATTCCTTGGTCACCCATCTTATCCTCCTCTAGTTACCTCCTCTTCCCATCCACTTGTCTCCCTTCCCTCATGCCTCATCATATATGACATATCTAGAGTGGGGGCATCTGCTTCCTTTGTGACATAGTCCTTGGAGACATTATCTATCATAACATCCCTTCCATCTCCCCATCCTTATCTTTGTATCCATCTATCCTAGCATCTCTTTCATCTCCCAATCCTTATATCCCTATCCATCTATCACAGCACCCCTTCCATCTCCCCATCCTTGTCTCCATATCCATTTATACTAGCATCCCTTTCATCTCCCAATCCTTATATTCCTATCCATCCAAACAATCCCTCCCATCCTTCATCCATTCTTTCATCTTTATCCTCATCCCATCTCACAATCCCTTGTCATTGGTATTTGGCTATAAGCCTCCCCCCATGCAACCTAATGCCATTTATCTCATCGTCATCACCCCTGCTTCTCTCGCACATCTTTCCAACCCCCTATCACTTTTCATCACTCATCTATCTATCATATCATCCTCCCAAGTCATTTTACTGCTTTGGATAACTATCCTATCCTTGAGCTTTATATAGTCACTATCCTCCAATCCAATCCAATCCAACAGGTCTATCTTGTTTCGTCATGTTAGTTTCATCATTTTAACCCCTTATCTAGGGTTATCTCATCATCTTTCATCCATCACTTGTCTGTGGCCTTTTGTCGAACTATGTTGCCCCTGCGCTTTCACGTAGGCAAGGTCGATCATTTGATCCGCCCCCGGGGTTCCATCCATCATCGATCTATATTGTCCACTTTTTTCCTGTTCTCCATCCTATCTTGGTCATCCATCGAAATCTCCATCATGGTCAGTCGTCAGCCTTTTATCGAACTACGAGGGATCTGCACTTCCACGTAGGTAAAGCTAATCTTTGATCGGCCCTCGAGCCCCTAGGTCACTAGGATGTGTTAGTCTCCTATCTTGTGTCATGTCTCTTGTGTCACGTCATCAAGCTATGCCCTTATCTAGCTAGTTCTTAACAAATGAAACCCGCTTGTATCAATAAATCCAATCAGTTTTGAATATCCTACGTCATATCAATTTTTTAGCTTAGTATCCATCATCGGTCTTGTAGACATGCAAAATTTACATTCTGCATTTGATCAGGTTCATTCATCAACCGAGCTAGATGTTGCATTAGGTCCATTCATCACCTTTAATCCATTCATTAAATAATCTCATTTATCAAATAAACATTATCATTAAACCTACATCATCCATTTAATTAAATAAATCAGGAATCCATTTAAATCAAATCCTAAATCACTTTCCAACCTTTTCTGATTTAAATAAATCAATTATCAAAGTCCAAAATGTCAACTCATCTAATCAGCATTAATCAGCATGATCATCATCTAATCCTAATATAATGCTAATCACATCCCACTTGCATTATCTAGATCTAGCCACTTGCACAATAAATCAATTTTATTGATTTATTAAAACATCATTTTCTCTCAACATGACAAGTCAAACAGGGCATTTATTGCTCTTCTTTCTTGTCCCCCTCTCAAAATTTATTGCAAATTTGAATTCAAAAGTTCCCCCTCTTGGGCACTCTTCCCAAATCTTGCACACACATCAACTAATCACATGATGACAAGTGTCCTCAATTCATTGGCTTGTTTTTGATCCCACATTGGTCCATCTTCAACACTTGGCATTTTGAAAATCTTTAAATAGGTGCATCATCCTCAAGCAAATCCTTCACAATCTTCACAATTTCATGCAAGGTTACTCTCTTCACTTGAGATTTAATCTTGTTCATCATCACTCCACCATCTTCATAGCATTTTCAATTTGAGCTTTTATCAAGGATTGGGAAAGGGTCACTAGCACAAGTGACACCAATCCAACTATGGAATAGGTACAAAAGCAAACGAAGGTACAAGCGAAGGTACAAACGAACAAAGGCGAAAAGATGCAAAGCAAAAGAGGAGGAGGATTCTTGTTTGAAAACACAATGTGTTTTTTAACACTTTGATTTTTTGATCAATACTACTTCACGAAAGGAGGGAAATGTTTTTTTGAAAACACAATGTGTTCTTTAACACTTTAAGTGTTTGATCAACACTTCACGAAATTGTTTTCCTTTTCATTTTAGAACATTAGTTTTCAATTGAGGCTAAAACGAACAAATTGTTTTTCATTGCAAAGGACTTAAAAACGAACCTTAGAACACACTTACTAGATTTTGTTTTGGTTTAAAATTGAACAAGGCAAACTTCACACTTGATTTTGGTGCTTAAAATGAAGTCATCATTGCTTTGAGGCTAAAACGAACAAGTGCTTGATTGTGTTATTTTGTCTTTTGAGTGCGTATCCTCTCCCCTTGCGCTTCGTGCGATCTAGGGTGCAAGAGAAACTCTCAAAATACATTTTATTGCTTTAAAACACTTCATTTTGGGCTTAAAAAATTGAACATCTTGTGCGAGTGTGAGTAGGGGCATTTTCGCGTACATTCTCGTTCTTTGTGCCATCAAAGATCGATCGAGTTACGGATTGTGTCTTTGCTCGCTTTTGTTTATCTTAGAGGGCGTGCCTTGGGGAAAAAGTACTCACCCAAGGACGACTCAACCGGTAACACTCTAAAGCCAAGAGTATTTCCAGCCGGGATATAAATGAGGATTTTGGTTAAATGCCATAATCAGCGGTTGGCTCAGGCAAGATGGATCGAAGGGGACTCTTGCCACGTTGGGTCAACTCCTACGACGGAAAGTCCTTACTAGAACCTATGTGTTAGAATTTTGCAAAATCCTTAATCGTTTGTTGGTGCAAGAACGCGTTGGAAGGCCCCAAAATTTTACGGCTTTTAGTAGAGATGGAAAGCATGCCATGGGAGGTTTCATGGGTGTTGATGCTTAGCGCCCGTGTATAAGTGAGTCTTGGAAGTGGAGGGAGCGATGGGGTCAAGCATAACCATCCAGCTAAAGTATGGCATAGGCTGGACTTGTCAAGTGGGACTCAACAAACATTGTCATCACATCCATAGGGCTTGTAATTATTCTTTGTTTTGAGAAACCACAGTGTGTATTCGAAAACATTTTGCAAACAAACACTTAAACATGATCATGCAAATTTCAAACCCCTTTTGATAGAGCAAATACCTTTTGACAAATTTAAGTGTTGTTGCCTTCCCTTGGGATTATGTCCTTAGAGGTTTCTCATCACTTGAATTTATATCGTCATTTGCTCTAACTAGGGTTAACAATAGGAAATCCCTTTGCCTCAATTTCTTGGAACTCCCACACAACACTTTGTGGGAAGAAAAGGAATTTTGACATAGGACATCTTAGTTTGAAAATTTAATCAAGAGTGTGTTTGTGGTAAAAGGAATACACTAAGCAAAGATAACGAATTGGACCCCATACATGTGCTTGATATATCTTGGTCATATTGGTCTTTTGATTGCTCTTAGAGAAAAGTGTGTTCTTCAATACCTTGGCCTAGTAAACAAAGTCTCTCTAAGTCTCTTAGGATCAAAATCCAACACTTCATTCACCTCAAACATTTATCAACATCATCCCACAAACAACTTTAAGAGCTTTGAAAACATCATTACCTAGACTTGGGTACATTTCTGGACCAAATCAAAATCATTTGTTTAGTTAGGTGTGTTTGGATGAATCCTTCCATGCACACTTAGTTAAATTATCAACCATCCTTTGAACAAGTTCATCCTAAGATAACATCCAACATTTTAGGGTTTACAAGTTCATGATCCACATCAAACAATCAAAATCAAGCCCTAAGTCTAGCATTGATTCAAAGTTCCTAAACGTTCATCACTCATATCATCCACCTTTCATCCTCCATCTTGCCATTGGTCCTAAGAACCTTAGAAGTCACTTTCATAACAAGGTCAAAACACAAGAAGAACATGGAATATAAACTTGATCCATACATCTTGGGTAATCCAAATCAGTTGAATCTTCAAAGCCTTGCAATGCCTATCAATTATCAAAATCCATGCATAGGATCATTTCCTTCGACAAATGTCAATGGTACAACAAGTGTGGGTATGCCCAATCTGAATTTTGGAACACATCTCCCCATGATAGATTTCAATCAAAGTCCAAACTTACAAGTCTATCCTCCAAACAATCAATACATGAGTCTTCAAACGAGCAACATCATTCCACCAAATCCCTACAAACCAAATGTGGATGTACCAAATGCATTTTTTCGAAACATGAATCCTAACTCGGAAACCTTTGGAAAAATGATTCCCAATACCAACATTGTTCATCCTATCATGCCAAATCAGAACATTATCCAAAGTCAATTTTCCCATAATCCCATTCAAAAATCGCAAGCATGCATGCCAAAACTACTTGAACACAAGCCAAATCAACTATCTCAAGTGAGTCAAAATCAAAATCAAGAACAAATTTGGCGAGATCAAATTGCGGAACTTTCCAAAATAGTTGAGGCATTGCGCCAAGGGCAATCTCCACCACCATTATCAACATCATTCATTGGTTTAGGGATTCCCCCTTTACCTAACACCAATCACGCCACCCAAATCAATCCACATAACGCCAATAAAACCATCACGACAAATCCTTTGAATATACCATCGACATCACACCAATGGATGGTATCTAATCAAACAACAACATTGATCCCAAATCAAAATACGGTCTCCCAAGGGCCTATCACCTCGGTCAATCCAACCATCACTATCCCTTCAATCATTCCCAACACCACTATCACTCCCATCACATCTCAACCCCTCACTACCATGATCGCTCCGAGCGTATCTCAAACACTTGTCACTACATCCAACACAATTTCAATCCCACCACCATCACCATTGCGACTAAGCCAAGTAAGCAATTACAATGCTTCATTCAAAGCATACCAACAATTGCTCCAACAATATGAAACAATTCGGCAAGCGCCTATAGCCACGCACGCTTCTCAAGCTTCACAGCAAAATCAAGCTCAAACATCGCTGCAACAACAACAAGCAACACAAGCTCAACAAGTGCAACAATCCTTTCAAGTTTCCCAAGCCTCTCAAGCTACCCAACCAACACGAGCACAAACACAAAAGATGACAACTATTGAAAACAAGGATCAAGATCAATCCATCACTAAGCACACGTTTACTTCATCCAATGATCAAATCGACAAATGTCAAGAGTCACTTTTGAATCACGATCAAAATCCACCAACAAAACTCGACAATGAGCCAATTCAAGAAATGTCAACATCGTTTGACCCTACGGTCAAAGACATTGAAAATCCCTCCGCCACAATTGTCAAAAACAATGATCAAAATCTCTCCATCGAAGAACACATTGAGGATGTATCTACACAATCCGATGATCAACTCACCATACATCAAGAGCCACTTTTTAGTGATCTCTTTCAAGGAGTGTTAGGATTATTTGATCCAATTGACATAATGCACAATCAGTTCACCTATGATCATGTTGAAAATTTCTCTACATCGCCTTACGAGTTAGAGGACATATCTCAAGAATTTATTCCAAAGCATGATCAAAATCTTTTACCAAAGTCTAGCAATGGTCCTTTTCAAAACATGTTAATCCCCTTTGACCGCATGGTTACAAATGCTGAAGGAACCTTGAACTTGACCATGCCTAATGTCGACATCCAAAAGTCCTTTGTAAGAAATCCATCCTTTGAAGCTGCCCCATGTCAAGAACTTGATCCAAAGCATATCGAAAGCAATCCCAAAATAAATCAAGATCAAAAATTTGTATCTCCAAGATACTACAATAATCTAATGAACACTCTCTTATCCATGCAAGATGATCACATCCACATAGCACTTACTCCTCCATCTACCCTTGAGATGCTTTCTATGGATGGACACGTAGATGATCTTCATCAAGAACAAGATTGTGTTACACAAAAAGAGCAGATTCTTAACTCCTACAATCAAACAGAGTTGTCAACATCAGGATCAAATATGTCCCAAACTCAGATTGAGGACATCATGAATAAAGATATCCATCATTATCCACCCAAGGAAACAAGTCAGATAGAACATTCAGAGATAGCAGAGCAACAAATGGAAATAATGTCGTCTACAGTGATCATTGATCAAAGAATGCATTTTGAACAAGAGCTCTTCAAACAAGCAGAATCAATGAATAAAGGTGATACTATCACCATACTGGGGGCAACTTCGTCTCAAGCAAACGTCAACATAGGGAGCATGAAGAGACCTTATGATGAAGCTAGTGTCAATACTACAACCAGCCACGCCATGAATCTTCATCCACCCATTACCCCATCCACAAATTGGGACCAACGTCAAAAGAAATATTTGAATCAAAGTACGAAGAATGTTATCAAATCAAAAGAAGCTGAGAAGCATAATGGACAAATCAAGTACATATGGATACCAAAGAATACAAAGAAAGATCATCCCTATCAAACTCCATCAGTCAAAGAAACTATGGGGCAAAATAAAAGAGGGAAAGGTATCCATCAAAGATGTCCACAAAATCAAAAGTAGGCTTTTCAAGTGACATACAAAGTGTATCAAGCGGTTGGTCCTAATTCCGCACTAGGTATCTGCATCGTTGCTCATCTTCCCAAGTTTGGAGAGTCAAAGGTTCCAAACTATCAACCAATCCATCTCTTATTCCTAAACGCACTCCATCCACGCCTCCACGCATGATATCCAATTCTCACATTGACCGTGTATTGGCAACGACCCTTCATCATAAGGATTCAGAAGGCAATCTATCGCGATGTGCGTACAAAGACAAAGTCAACCCTGGTATCGACGAAGCATATCAAGAATCCCAGAAATTGTATTCAAGTGCACGTATCTTAGCAAAGCAGCTCCTTCAGGCAGGATATCAATGGCACATTATGACAGAGGCATCTACGTCAACACCACCAGATGGTTCAGCGTGAATCTTTCAGAAAAATACAAAAAAATCAAAAAATATCAAAAATCCAAAAAAAATTAGAAAAAGGATTGAAAACAGTAAAGAAAAAAATCGTCCTCTAGTGAAAACCACTACAGTGGCACTTTGGGCAAGACCATGATGAAAACCTGACAAACAGGCGTCATGTGTAGAATCGAGCATCTACGTGCGCCAGTTCTGATGAAAGCATCTCATCCCATCCATAATAAATCGGGCATTCCATCCATCTTATCCATAATAAATCCACTCATCCATGAACCATTTATCCAATCCATTCACATCTATCTACGTCCATCATGCAAGTTATCTTGATCTTGGTAAAATTTTGGTACACTTTACGCTTGCTTACGATGAACATCTTGACATGGGTTGTTTTCATTGATCCTATCTTATGCAACATTATTTGAGCTTTGAAGCACTATCCAAATGAGCATTCATTATCCGAACACCTTATCTTATCGCAAGATAATCCTTGGCATACTTTGCGTGCTTACCATATCCATCCATCCATACACTTATCCGAGCATCCATCCATTGCATTCCATACATTGCTAGACATTGGGGGCAGATATGTACATCTTGCTTCAAGAATAAATCTTGGTCTATATCCTCCAGCTTATGTGGCAATCCAAACATTGGAAAGCATGAAATCAAATTGGTCCACCACTTGTGAGCGAAAAAATCCGAATCACTAGCCCATGGCGTATTTTGATGAAAACAGTCCTTATCAAGCTTCATCTTTCATTGAACATCAATCCAAACAATCACTATCAGTCGCATCTAAGCTGCACGTCAAACATCACATCAAATCATCCAAACATCTTTTGTTTGAAACCAAGCTTCAT